>JAUESI010020104.1:0-13950 GCA_032275145.1 Synergus laeviventris | reverse complement strand
ATCCCGTCGTAGAGGAGTTTGGATAAAATGAATTATCACAAATAAGCATATAATAACAATAAGTATAAAAAATAGTTAATTATTTGCAGAATCTGCGGTTTTGTTGTTCAAACTAAACTCAAACATAACTTTGAAATATTTTTTTTAATTTAAGAAAAATTTCAGAAATTCGTAGACGTTCTAATTTTTTTAATTCATAAAATTTGTAGTTTTATTTCAACTTTTTTATAATGTGGATATTTTCAATAGGGAGAGTTGTCAAAAGAATAATTATTCCTTTTTTCTTTGTAGAAATATAATATCTATCTGTAATTTAGTTACTATTTAAAAGCTGTAGGGTTTTTTTGTTTTTCTGTCTTCTCAATTTGACTATTTTTTTTTCAAATTGTATACCACGCGGTAATATACAGAGAAAACCCTAAACAGCGTTTTTGATTACGTCAGTTGATTTCGATAACCTGCTCTCTCAACTGATTCATTTACTATGATGAATAAAAAATGATTCCAATAAAAAAAAAACAAAAAGATAAATTTTCAATTTATTAAAATATTTTCTTTTCAAGAGATATTTTCGGGAATTTGATAATGTGGGAGAATTTACTAATTCTTTAATTTTAGAATTCCTTTTTTGTATAATTCAATAATAATAAAATTCAATCAATTTTTATTTTCGATATTTTGAAATTAGTGATTTTTAGAATTACGGAAATTTTATAATTGAACCGCTGGAGATCAAACGGGGATACTAAAAGGGGATTATAATTTATTATAATTTATATCATTTATATTTTCAGGAAAAATATTCGGAATTTATCTTATCGTTATTTTGTATTAGTCCCACATTTTTTATATTATCAATAATTATAATATAATATAATATGATGGAAGTCAATGACCTGGCACCAGGAGTTAGCCTAAATATGACGTATCCAGGCTGGTGGTTCCAAGAAGGCGAGGACCAGAACCTTCAGGTTCACTGTTCAGCTTCAGTCTTGCTCAGTTCGATGAACGAAAAGCACTTACTTGAAATACTCTCTTGAATATTCACTATTATAACCCTGGAGCTGCCTGGAGTGTTAGTTAATTAAATATCCACTTACACTAATCATTCGGGTACTCATTATCCTTTTTACTACAAATATAATAATATAATTATAATATAATATATAATTCTTTTAATATATTTGGACTATTTGGAGTATTTCCCGATAGACTATCCAGTTCTCGGAAAATGACGAATGAAACAGGCCATAAGACCTTCCCCGATCTTTCCCCTCACGCGGTCAATATATATTGCAGTATTCTAAAACAGATTCCATATATATCTCTCACTGATCTTTGGATTCTAGAATTTAGATTTGCGGAATCGATCTCTGGGGGGAATGAATAACTTCTAGAATTTCGAAAATTTTATAATTGGTCAATTCGGGTCAATTTTTATTTTCAGGAAAAATATTCGGAATTTAACTTATCGTTATTTTTTGTTAATCCCAAATTTTTTATTATTAATAATTTTGATATTGATATAATAAGATTAATAAGAAAAATTATAGTTAGGATGATATTTAAAAAAAATAGTCATCATTCTTTCATCAATTGTATTTCTTTTGACATAAGTATCTGTTTGTCAATTATTATTTCGCGACTACCGAATTATAAAAATAACTAATTATGAAATTCCCCCAAATTTTTCACTTCTTCAATTTAATAATTATTTATAAAATGTTATTTAATGTTATTTATTAACCGCGGTATTTTTTTATTTCAGCAAGTTTATACTTTCCAAGTTTAAATTTTTAGATTACACAATGATAAATTGCAATTTTGGCAAATTATTAAATTCTGGAAAATTCTTGTAATTCCAAAGTGTAAACTTGCTAAAATTAAAAAATACCGATAATAAGTATCTATCGTTTAATTGTTCATTTCTTTGAATATTAATTTCTGAATTCTACGAAGAATAAAATTTTCCTAACTGCGTTTTACTATGTTAGCCTTCGAACTTTTCAGCAGAACGGTTAGTTGTATAATAATCTGATAATAAAAAACTTATATCTACAAAATATTTCTTTAATTTTCATTATGAAAGCCTTTGTCATCTTTTCCTAAAAATTAGCCGTTTGGCATGAAATATTAATTAGTCCTATCATGCGATCACTGGACATTGAAAATCACTTTTTTTATAATGTGCAGTGTTTATTGGATGCATTAATACTACAGGCAATAGAAGTGGATCGCACTATGCAATAATAATAGTTACTAATGCACTTTCAATAGTCTCACTTTCAATGGATGCGTGCAATACGCGATAATTGTCTGACACGAACCAAAAAAATGCAAATCAAAGTACGGCGAAATAGTCAATTGATCATTAGCAGAACCGAAAAGAGTGAATAGAAGTGCATAAAGTATTTGATGATATAAAATAAAACTAGAACTATATAGAATCATCAATAATAACAATATGTCTAAATCAAAAACGTTTAGGGATGTTATGTTGCCAATGAGAGCTGTCAAATGGATAATTGGATGTGGAGACATCATCGAATATCCTTTGGGCAATCCTCACGAGAAAATTAGTTTCTTATATTCATTAGCTTGGGTCCTTAATTACTATGTACTCATGTACTATACTTCTTTCCATTATTTTACTTCTTCTAAGGAAAGCACAGAAAGCTTGGAACTATTCCTTGTTAAATTTTTCTTGTTTTTTGGTCTTTTTATTGTAATCGAGACAAACTTCATGGCTTGGAAAGTTGGGAAGGTCAGATTACATTGCTTTATTATTATAAAATGTTGTCTATCATATCATAGATATACTTTTTTATTTGAAGGAAGTGAAGAAAATCTTCAGAGGCATTGAAAAAGTGGATGAACTATTACGGATGTTGAAAATATCAGATGAGTATGCTAAGATGTATAAAAAAGAAATGTGTTTTATGCCAATTAAAGTGACAATGATGATAGCCATTTTAACTACCGCCTGGTATTTACAATCTTTGCAGAGCAGAGTCAATATCTTCATCAGAAAGTTTGCACTTATGCTGAAATTTTTATATCCAAACATCATTATGTTCCTCCAAGATCTCACTTTCATCTACTACACCATGTATGATTTCATGAAATATTTTTAGTTAAGAATTGTTTTAGCTATATTAATTCTACTGGTAATACATTTGTTAATTTCGTTTTTAATTAAATTATATTCAATTTAATGTATTGCCACCCAGCATCTATCATATAGCCAATTTATACAGAATTCATGACACCAAAAGTGCATAAGTTACATTGCCAATGACAGTATTTCTTGCAATTGTGTTAAACAACGTAGAGTTATCATTTATATCATTTGAAAATCACTCGAAATTCTTAAAGATCCTTTAAATATTTTGCAATTTTTTAAAGCAGAATTCTTAATTTGATTTGTTAATAATTTTTCAACGATTCAGGTGTCTGAATAAAAAATTTGTACAACTTAATGAGACACTGCAAGGAATGTCAGAAACCTCTTATCTGTACCCACAACACATGAAGGTGCTTAATTCTAAAATTTACATGAACGAAAGAGAATCTTCGAAACTTGGAAAACAAACTAATGATGATGTTGAGATACTCAAAATTGCAAAGTAATATAAGTCTATGACCAATATGTTTACACGATGCTTTTGAAATTTATTTATGATCTGTATTTTTCCAGAAACGCTCACTTGGCTTTAGTGAAAGTATCGAAGCACATTAGCAGAGTTTTTGGATTTCATTTACTGATTTCAATGATAGATTCTTCAGTTATGATCATTGGTTTCAGTTACGCTCATTCTTCTAGCTTTAGCATATCCAGCGTTTTTTTACTCCAGCTTTTTTGTATATGTTTACCCTATGCTATAAGGATTTTTACAATTAATCACATTTGCGAAAAGACAACTAATGAGGTATTTTCAAATTATATTTCCTAATACTGTGTTGTTCCAAAAATTATATTATTCTGAAAGGTCAGCCATGCACTCTGAGTTTTCGTTTAACAAGAATAAATTCCCGAAAGAATATTCGGGAATATAGAGAATATATCGGACTATTTGTGAATACAAGGAATATGAAGATTATCGAAATGTATAGGAATACGAGGAAATATTTTTGGTATAAATATTTCTTTTTTTCAAAATTACAAAATAATCAATACAAAAATATTATTTAATAGACTTGTAAAAATATAAGTACAAGAATTTTAGAATAATAAGAATATAAAATGAGTTCAAAAGCGAGTTGAAAAAATGTCAAGTGATTCCAAAATATTTCATATAATTAATTAGACATATAATTAAAAGACTTTGAGTGATTTCAATAAATTTTAAAAGAGTCCACCGAAGATATCAAGAGACTTAGCAGACTTTAAGAAAATCAAGAAAATTATTTATATTTTATGATTACGTGAAAATCTTGAAAATTCTTTATAAATTCTTTAAAGTCACTTACTTGAAATCGTTTTAATTCATTATAGATATATTGAACTCTTCTAAATATTTTGATATTATTTAAAATTACTAGAAAACTTTGAAATTGAGTTATAAATTTCGACTTTTTTTAATCAAATTTAATTATAATTTAATTATCATTTTTTTCCATTTAAACATTTTTTTAAAATTTTTATGATGTTATTAATAAAAAAAATCGATGTTCTGAAAATTCTACTTACTATGTCCGTATCTATCTTAAGCACTGAGATCCTTGAAATGACATAAAATTCCTTAAAATCATTAAAACCCTGTTAAACTTATCAAGAATATTTTGAAATCTTTGAAATCTTGTGAAATAAACTTGAAAATTCTTGTACTCTTTGGAATTTTTAAAATATCTTTCAAAGTTCTTCAAAATTACTTGAAACTTTTTGAATTCTTTTGAGATTTCCTAACACTTTTTAATCATTTTTTAACCCCCGCTTCAGAATCTATTTAAACCACGTTAAATCCCTTGAAATCACTTAAAATCTCTTGAATTCATTAAAAAATGTAAGTAATAAAATATTTTTATAATCGTCCGAAATCAATCAAAATATTACTTTCAAACCTTTTGAAATTCATTAAAATCCTTTACAGTTTTTGAAAGCCTCTTAAAATCCCCTTAAATTCATTTAAATCACCTAAAGTCTCTTGAAATTTCTTAAAAAATGAATCTGAAATTTCAATTCAAAAAATTTAAATATAATCTCTGATATAATAAAATCTGTATTTATAAGAAATGGTCGATAAAAAGATGAAGATACGAAGAAGAAACATTTTATTAATTATTTTTCATACGATTAAAAAAAATGAATGAATAAAAAAACGTAAATATCGATATTTCGATATATCGGATTGATGAAGCCCTCGTATTATCCTGTATTTATTTATTTTAAAACTTATTTTACAGGCCCGAAAAACTGGACTCATCATCTGTGAATTACATGAACCATCATCTAAACAAGAATTCCGTTCAGAGGTAAGAAAAATTAACAAAAATTAAAAATGTGTAGAAATAATTATATTTTATGTAAAAAAATTACAGATTCGAGCTTTCACTTTGCAACTGATCCAAAATCCTTTGCAATTTAGTTCTTTTGGCTTTGCCACACTTAATCACTCTTTGATTCTAGATGTACGTATCTTTAATCATATTATTCGGAATATTACATTGAGAAATATTTATAATAATGAGTAATAATGAACAATTTATTTAATTATAGTGATAATAGTTAACGAAATGAATTTTTGTTGTAGCTCGCTGGAAGTATCACAACTTACTTAGTGATTCTGATTCAATTATAAGAAATTGGTCATAATTAGTAGAAACTGGCCTCATAGTAAATCAAGATTTCTATTCTAAAAATATTTTCATTTCACAAAGTTTAAAAAATCCTTTTTCTAACGCTAGGAACATTTTTCGCGTGATTTTTCTTACATTTATTGCTCCGAATTATACTTCAAAATTCCATGAACAGTTCTCGTTTTAAATTGATATTAATGAACTAGGGACCAGATCAAACCAAAGAAGGAAAACACAAAGAATTTAAATAACAATCTTTATTTATAAATAATTACAATATAATAACATTGCAAAAAGCGTAGCTACATATTTAATTATCGCCATAGATAATTACGAGATATCCCTGCTTAAAATAACGGATATAATTGCGGTTAAGTTTCGGATAAATATCCGCTTTTAATTCGAAAATAAATAAACAGAATTAATTTATAGTATAGTTCTATAATAATCCAATCCGCTCTTAAGTGGTATTTAATAAATTATTAGAACAGCTTTATCCGCGTCTATCCGTTAGCAGCCGTTAGCTATCCGAAACATTTTGGAATTAGCCAACTAAAATAAATCTATGCACTCCTAATTCGATATGAATCCAATTACCAAAACTAATGTTAATTTTTTCAAATGCAGAAAAGTTACGAGAAAAGTTACGGATAGATTCGTATAGGACTGCTTAGAATCTTATGGGTATCCGAACCTTTTCATAGGGTAGAATTCGTCTGGAAGGCGGGTGTAATGATAAAATTTCGAACTCACTTACGGTTAGAATTGGTTGAGAAATCAATTTCAACCCTGCTTAAAATATCGAATATAATTGGTTAAATGTCGTTTACACAGTTTTACCTTATCTTTATCCGATATTTAATTTTGAATTCAAAACCAAGACGGTTTAACCCACTTTCAATACGAAAATAAATAAATAGAATCAGTTTATTAGTTTTCATATTTTTTTGGAGTTTGTAGCCACACTAAACAGTTTCATTCTGATCTAATCTGAAGGAAGTTTTGAATTTGAATCAATCCGAAGTTCGGAATTCGGAAAATTTCGGAATAGATTTCAATCCGAAATTTTGCCAGGGATATTGCTACCAATCAAAAATACGTTTTCTGACCGCGGTATTTTAAACAGGGATGACTACCAAATGTTGACATAATGCATAATAATATAGTTTGATAATAATAAACTTATCATCACTTAATCTTTAAAATATTTCTTTTTCGTTATGAAAGCCTTTCCTAAAAATTAGCCGTTTGGCATGAAATATTAATTAGTCCTATCATGCGATCACTGGACATTGAAAATCACTTTTTTTATAATGTGCAGTGTTTATTGGATGCATTAATACTACAGGCAATAGAAGTGGATCGCACTATGCAATAATAATAGTTACTAATGCACTTTCAATAGTCTCACTTTCAATGGATGCGTGCAATACGCGATAATTGTCTGACATGAACCAAAAAAATGCAAATCAGAGTACTGCGAAGTATGCACTTGATAATTAGCAGCACTGAAAGGAGTGGATAAAAGTGCAAAAAGTATTTAATGAAATAGAATAAATCTAAAACTAAAGAGCCATCAATGAAAACAATATGTCTAAATCAAAATCGTTTAGGGATGTTATGTTGCCAATGAGAGCTGTCAAATGGATAATTGGATGTGGAGACATCATCGAATATCCTTTAGGCAAACCTCAGGAGAAAATCAGTTTCTTCTATTCATTAGCTTGGGTTCTTAGTTATTGTCTAGTGCTGTACGTTTCTACTTACTATGATTCTCTTATTCAGGAAAGTCAGGAAAACGTGGTAGAACACATTAGTAAATCAGGCACATTTTTTTATTTGTTTCTTGTATCCCAAACAATATTCTTGTGTTGGAAAAATGGGAAGGTAAGTTTACACTGACGTAGCATGTTTCTAGCGGAATTCATAAAGTAGTATATAATCATTGGTGCGATTAATAGATTTACTTTTATATTTGAAGAAAGTGAGTGAAATCTTCAAAGGCATAGAAAAAGTGGATAAACTACTACGGAAGTTGAAAATATCAGATGAGTATGCTAAGATGTATAAGAAACAGATTTGTCTTATGGCATTTATAGCGACAATAAGCACAGTCATAGTAATTATAACCTATTATATATGCCCATTGCCGAACGGACCCTATGTCTTTGCCGGAAAGGTTGCAGTTTTACTGAAATACTTATATCCAAGAATCATTATGTTCGTCCAAGATTTCACATTCATCAGCTACACCATGTATGGTTTCATTAAGTATATTTAGTTCAAAGTTTGCCTTATAGGTTGGTCTGAAAAGTTCGTACGCTAACACAGTAAAACCCATTTTTTTGATAAAATTCGTAGCCTAATGCATGAAATTTTGCCATCGTTTTCATTGATTTGTGACACGGTTCATTGTCTTGATGCAACTGCACTTTTTTCTTCTTTAAATGGGGCCGTTTTTTCTTGATTTCATCCTTCAAACGCTCAAACAACACTATGTGATAATTGTTGTTGATGGTGTGCACCTTTTCGAGGTAATTGATGAATATTATACCATACGCATCCCAGAATACTGATGCCATAACCTTACCAGCCGACTCTTACGTCTTATTGCCACACTTTGGATTCGGTTCATCGTGTGCAGTCCACTCGGCTGACTGTCGATTGGACTCTGGAGTGTAGTGATGGAGCCATGTTTCGACCATTGTCACATATCGTCTGAAAAACTCGTCTTTATTGCGGTTGAATATCGCGAAACATTGCTCTAAATCATCCACACGTTGTTGCTTTTGATCGATATTTGTGAGCTCATGCGGCACCCACTTTGCACACAATCATTTGAAATTTTTGTGTGGACTTTCTTTATATTTTCGTCAGGAACAGCTTCTTTCGGACGTCCACTGCGAGCATCTTCTTCGACGTGAATTTCGCCTCGTTTAAATTTAACAAACCAGTTCTCCATAGTTGATTTCTCTGTTGCAGAGTCCGAATAATGTTTATCAAGTCAAGTCTTGGCTTCAAAAGTATTTTTTTTTCTCCAAAAAGCTGTTGAATTTACACCAGTCTTATTTAAAGGTTGGCACTAACTAAAAATCATATGGATTTAATTTTAGTAACGCCATCAATATTTCAGCCTACGAACTTTTCAGCCGGTCTGTTAAAAATTATTTTAGCAACACTGAAAAAAATGTATGGTTGTGACAACCACAGAAATACCATAGTAAAATATGGTACAACTACTCATTTGTGGTTGCCACAACCACGTGTGGTTCTGTCAATCAAAATCCTGGTTGTGGCAACCACAAATGAGTAGTTGTATCATACTCGTATTTCACAATTTCTGTGGATGTCACAACCATCGCTTTTAATAATACTTTTTTAATTTAATTTTTCTAATATAGTTTTCGTAATCCTTTAAAAACTACTTGAAATTCTTTAAGATCCTTTAAATCTTTTGCAATATTTTAAAACAGAATTCTTAATTTGATTTGTTAATAATTTTTCAACGATTCAGGTGTCTGAATAAAAAATTTGTACAACTTAATGAGGCACTGCAAGCAATGTCAGGAACTTCTTGTCTTTATCCACAATACATGAAAGTGTTTAATTCTAAAACTCACATCAACGAAAGTGAATCCTTAAAACTTGGAAAAAAAACTAATGATGATGTTGAAATACTCAAAATTGCAAAGTAATATAAATCTATGCACAATATGTTTACACGAGGCTTTTGAAATTTATGTATTATCTGTATTTTTCCAGAAAGGCTCACTTGGCTTTAGTGAAAATATCTCAACACATCAACGGAATTTTTGGATTTCATTTACTGGTTTCAATGATAGATTCTTCGGTTACGATTGTTTTTTACACTTACGGTGCTTATGGTATATCAATAACCGTTGAAAGACCCAGCGATATCGTAATACCGGTTTTTTTTGTATGTTTAACCTATGTTATAAGGATTTTTGCAGTTAATTACATTTGCGAAAAGACAACTAATGAGGTATTTTCAAATTATATTTCTTAATACTCGTATTGTGTGTTGCTCAAAAAATTATATTATTCTCTGTGAGTTTTCGTGTAACAGGAATAAATTCTCGGAATAATATTTGGGAATATAGACTTGTAAAAATATAAGTACAAGAATTTTTGAACAAAAAAGATATAAAATGAGTTCAAAACCAGTTAAAAAAACTTCAAGTGATTACAAAACATGTATTTCAAAATATTATTGCGTGCGGATGACGCGCATACACGTCATGAAGGAAAGCTTCTGAAGAATTGACGGATTATGGATTAAAATTGGTACTAAGGGGTTATTTTGGTCGCTGCGAATCAGAATTCGAGGTCAAAATTCGGAATTTTGAAGATCCAATACGGTTACCAACATTTTTGAAAAATCTAATGAATTTGTGGATTTGGATAAAAATTTATACTTAAGGGGTTGTTTTGGTCGCTGAATAAGAATCCGGATCATATAATTCAAAATTTCGAAATGGCTGATCCAATTCAATCCAATTCCAATCTAATCCAATTTTAACTCCAAGCGCTTCGTTTAGCTATCGACTTTTAAGCTACAGAAAACTTCCAGCGAAAAATAAGTTGTTCATTAAGGTTCAAAGAAGTTTTCTAGAAAGTTTTAACTCAATTGGTTTAACAGTTCCTAAAATTATGAATGTTTTAAAATCCAAGCGGAAATCTAGACGCTGCTCTATTCGACTTTACTTCATGTCACGTGCTTAGGGCAGCGTCAAGATTGCCGTTTGGATTTTAAAACATTCATAATTTTTGAACTGTTAATCCAATTGAGTTAAAACTTTCCAGAAAACTCCTTTGAACCTTAATGATAAACTTTTTCTCTGGAATTCGTTCGCTATACGAAGCTCTTGAAGATTAAAAAAAAAACTAAACACGAACTTTAGTATTGATAAAATCGAAAAATTCTGAAAATTGCTTAAATTATTGCCAGTTGAAGTGAAAAAAGATTGGAATTATTCATTTTTAAAAAGTCTTATTTTTACCAATTATGTGAAAAACTACAAAAAACCTACAAGTTTTTGCAAGAAGAAAAGAAAAACGCCTTGAAATTTTATAATAAGACTTCGGATTATGTCGGAATATTTTGGAATATCAGGAATACTTGGAAATATGAAGAATATTAATAATATCAAGTATACCAGGAACATCGGATTGATTAATCCCTGGTATTATCAGAGGTATTATCTTGTGTTTATTTATTTTAAAACTTATTTTACAGGCCCGGAAAACTGGACGCATCATCTGTGAATTACATGAACCAGCAACTAAACAACAATTCCGATCAGAGGTATAAGAAATATTTACAAAAATTAAAGATGTGTAGAAATAATTATCTTTTTATGTAAACAAATTTCAGATTCGAGATTTCACTTTGCAACTGGTCCAAGATCCTTTGCAATTTATTGCTTTTGGCTTTGCCACACTTAATCATTCTTTGATTCTAGATGTACGTATCTTTAATCAGATTATATGGAAATATTTCATTGAGTAATATTTGTATTAATTTGTAATAATGAACAATTTATTTAAATATATAAATAATAGTTAAAGAAACTTTTTTCCTTGCAGATAGCTGCAAGTGCGGCGACTTACTTAGTAATTCTGTTTCAATTACGAGACATGGGTTATCATGAATAGTAGAAACTGTCCCCATTGTAAATCAAAGGTTTCTATCCTCAAAATATATACATTTTCCGAATTTTCAAAAATTGTTTTATGAACTTTGGTTTGTTTAATTATTCTCATACAGTTAACCAGATATGGCTTACCAAATGTAAAATAGTATAATAATTTCATAAGAATAAACTTATTAGCATTAAATCTTAAAAAATATTTTTCTTTTCATCATAAAAACGTTTATCATCATTTCCTAAGTATTAACTGCTCGGAATAAAATATTATTTAGTCCTCATGGTTTTATCAGAAATTTGAGAAAAGTAGTTTATTTAAAGAATTACTTACTTTTTAAACACAAACTCTACTGATTTGTCTTTTATAATCTTGAAATCGGAATCTGTGTTAAATTCTAGTTTTCCAATACACAGCCTTAATTGTTTGATAGGCCAAAGGTTTAAGAAAATGTTGTGTGAAATGTGGCAATATGACGACAAAAATGTATTCAGTCTATTGAAAAATGCCTCACAAAAATAAAAAATATGCTGCTTAATCAGAGTTTTCTGATGAAACCATGAGGACTAAATAATATTTTATTCCGAGCAGTTAATACTTAGGAAATGATGATAAACGTTTTTATGATGAAAAGAAAAATATTTACGTATATATTAAAAAGTTTATTATCAGTACCTTATTTATATAATGAATAATGAATAATGAATAATTAATAATATAACTTATCTTTTCAACCTTATTATAATCAATATATAATATATGTTATTATATGTTCTTTACACTCCCACATTCTTAATAAAGCTTACTTTTGTAAATATCAGTATATAAAATAATCAAAAGTAAAAATAACAAGTAAAAAAACAAGTACAATGAACCAGCGATTCGTGTTGTCAACAATACAAACAATTTCTTGTTTCTTTGCAAACAGTTAGTGCATCTATTTCATCGGACGCATGCAAAAATAGGAAAAAACAAATAATTTCAACAGGTAATTATTTTTTTACATATAACATTATTAGGATACGTACTTATTAAGTAATTTTAAATTATAAAATTAAAAGTTAGATATCAACTGTATAGTTTTAGGTTATTTAGAAACACCATTCAGCATCACTTACAATCAGCTGTAACTTCGATAATTTCAAACACACGTGTCGTCTGCTAATTTGTAATGCGCAATCGCAAAGAGACTAGAGGTGCCATCTAAATTAATATATTAAGAGTGATTTCCGCTAAAACGCTATACCGGAAGCGCAATGGTCAGTTTCCACCCACTGATTTTATCTCCTCGACTACCCTTGCACTCGTGATTTGCGTTTGCGCGTTTCGCGGTGCAGGATACCAGAACGCGAATGCAGTCCTGTATCTCTTGTTCTCATTCCGCAGGGGTCCAAAGTGTACGGTTACAATATTGTATATTTATGTAGTTCAAAACTTGTGTCTATTTAATTTAACCTGGAATCTGGAATTTGTAAGGTTTACATTATACCTACACAAAAAGTATATTTACAGTTGGATTATTAAACTTAACTTTGCTTAAAGCATTAACTTGTAAAATGTAAATCCCCAGGTGGAGATTTACAACCGGCTTGCGGTACCACGCCGCGCCGGTACTGCTCAGCTTAAGTCGGGTCTGCATGGCGTTGTACTGGCCTAATACCGTTTGGCAAAACGGCAGACGGCAGAGTCCGAAGTGTCACTCGGCGGGGAGTTGTCTGTCAGTACTGGCGCGGTATAACTGGCATCAATACAAAATGTAACTTTTTGTACGATAAAGAGCAAATTGTTTGGAAATTATATAATAAATATTCATAATTGTTTAAATTATATACATCTATACATTTGGGGAGTCACAAAGGAAAAGGGGAGCCACGTCTGATAGAAGGGGTCGCAATAGGAACGGTGGTCCTGAGGGAAAGAGTTGTAAGAGATAGAGGGAATCATCAGGGAGAGAAAGAGTCGTGTGTGGTAAAGAGGATATTTTGTGATAGGGGGTCTCTGTAAGTAAGAGGGATCCCCTTTGGATAGGTGGAGTTCCTGGAGATGCGGAGACTCCTATAGAGAAGATAAACGTGATCCTTAGGGAAAGATGGCATCTGACAGAATAGTTGGGAGCTCCGAGTGAAGGGGGAGTCTTGTCCGACAGAGGGGGTCCTGAGGGAAAGAGTTGTAAGAGATAGTGGGAATCCCGATGGAGAGGAAGAGTGGTGTGTGATAAAGAGGGTACTTCGGGATCGGGGATCCCTTTAGATAGGGGGAGTCCCTTTAGATAGACGTAGAGTTTCTGTGGGTACAGAGAAGGGAAACGTGATAGATATATATAGGGAAAGGGGGGTCGGTGGGATATTTGGGAAACGAGGACCCTTGTGGGATAGAGAGGGTGCCAGTAGAAGCGTAGGTCCTGAGGAATAAAGGTATTGTGGGGTTAGGGGTCCGGCAGGTAAGAGGTGGGGATTCCCTTGGGATAAGTAGTGTTCGTAGGCATAC
>JAUESI010020103.1:0-14068 GCA_032275145.1 Synergus laeviventris | reverse complement strand
ACATCAACTACACGTAGAATGAATGCTGCCTGGGCTAAATTCTTGGCGGAGACTATAGCGGACGTTCTTCCTTAAAGGCACGTCACCACCTTTAATATTTATGATAATAAGACACCACTATTCACCTCTCTTAGCTAAGATACCAGAATTTCTGAATTATACCGAAACCTATCACTAAATATCTATATAGGGAGCTGAACTCTCAAAGACACCACTAACTTTCAAGAAGCTCAGAGAAAGAATGTTGAATCGTTCTCCAGAGCCTACCTGGTTACCTGTGGTATCGCAGTGCCGCGCAGTTAATTCTCTAATCTAACAATAATAAGTAATGTACTACGCTACAGTTGTAAAACTCTTTGTGCTGATCGAAATCCAAATTGTTTGTAATATGGTCCGACACAATAATGGATTTAATAGCTTCAGAAACTTCTTCTCCATTTTTCACTTATTATTACAGCCCAGGCATACTTTTAAAAATATCTATCACTGCAAGCAAATATTCGAAACCCTTAATCTCTCAAGAATATAGAATCATTTCCACCAAATCAGCTTGCCTGGACTCGTGTATACCACGCATTATTACAAGACGACATCAATAATTTTTTCTTACAGGTGTATGCAGCTCTGTGACTACTGTCACTTTCTTTGCGTATATTTTATATACTACATTCAATCCAGCGTCTAGTTTAGTAATGAGTTCAGCGTTGCGATACTCTAGTTGAGAATTAATTTGAAGAATCTGAATTTTTTCGTTGATTGAGTCTTCAAGAATAGATGTCGTAACAATATGTTATACAATCTGATGTAAGCAAACTAATTGTGTTAAAAAATTAGTGTTTAAAAAAAGAAAACATGAGATTAGTTTTGATACAAATTATCTTTTGATCAAATTCTCTCTCCAAACATTAACTTATATTTTATGTCTACTATTATATGACTACTGCACTGTTCATTGAATAATTAAAGCTTTTTTAATCTTTAACAGTTTTTTGCTTTGCTTTCCTATTAATATCTTATTTGTATGTAACAATTTAAACAACAAGAAATACAGGACATATATTATGATGTTTCAATAAAAAACTGTTTTGTCTAGTTTGACTGGATTACTAAATAAAATGATAATATCTAAATTATTTGAAATATTGAATTTGCTTTACAGCACCTGCAATTTTTTAAATAAAGTGTAATTATTAAGCACTACTAAATATAAAAAATTGATCAGTTTTACGTAATTTCAATTTTGCAGAAGGGGACAAAAAAAGTTATAAATTATTGCAAATAAACCATTTATTAGCTTTTGGAATTTCATAATTACATGTTTGATTGTTTTAATGGAATAAAGTAAGAATAGCGAAGTTGTTAGAGATAAGCACAATAATACACTAACAAAGCACTAACAAATAATGTTTCCCAATGTTAGTTGAGGGTGGGTGGTATAGTCATTAAAACACAGCCCACCTTAGTTTAGAAAAGTAAGAGTTTCCTTTATTTAGAATTAATAAGCAATATTAAGAAGCAAAATACAGAAGCAAACGCACCCACGATACAAGTAAGAGACTTCTATACCCGAGTACACCGTACTGAAACTCTCTTACGACCGTACCACTCTACTTAATTCGCCTGGAGAAAGTGGGGAGAGAGGAGAGACGAGCAGAGGCAATAGAGTAGCCCACAAACACAACAATTATAAATAAATAAAAATAGTATAATCCTAATCAGAAGTATATAATTAAATTTTTTCATATAAATTTATTAAAACATTTTTCAAACTTTCCTTATATTTATTAAATGCACTTTGTAATAAAAACCATTAAGGATTTAACTAATAAATTACCCTGCGATCAATGTTCAATATAGCAATATATAAAATCAGGTTACATCACGCATCATTATCTAGGTTCTTGTCTTACCGAAAGCCTGTTTCTCTAGGTCCTTGGCACACCGTTATGTCTGGTTATATGATTCCTTGGTCTACAGAACACGGAAACATATAACTCGTCAATCGTTATTTTGACATATCACGATTTGGAAAATAGGAGTTCTTGTTATAAGAATACCAACTATTCAATGAAAAACCCTTTAGTGGCCCTAAAAAGGGTTGGTTATGGTTTTAACTCTTATAAGGGTTGTAAACTGAGGACTCTAGTGGTGTGTCGAATCTTGACCGAACTTTATGTTGTCGCTCAAAACAAGTTCCTCCGTGGCGTCGGCTTCATGATTGTCGATTTTACTTGTAGTATCTTTGTTAGTAAATTGTGGATATCTTGACGAAGGAGTTGGGATCGTTCCTCAACCGTCAATCCCTGGTTCCGATGTTTAATTCGGGCAGAGGAATTAACAGATTGACTGGATAAGCGAGGATGTAGTACCGTTTTGGAACGAGGCGCGATTAGATTATTGTGGGTTTCTCAGCTGTGACGTTCAGGGAAGAAGTCTGTAAATCAATGACGTCGTAGTCGCTGTAATTGATCACGGGCGCTAAACTGCGTACACTCGGCGCTAAACACGTCGTCATATGGAATATGGGTGAGGTTGGTTGACCTGCTCCCGTTTTCCGTGAGACGGGCATTTGAGTTAATTCTCGTCGTCACCATTTTTTCCGCTCAAGTGGTACGGAGAACAGGTTGATTGAGGTGTCTTCGGTCATATGGCACCGGGATATCCACTTGCACCCCGGGAGGGGCAGTCTCTCTAGCGGCAAAGGCGAGGCGGATTTTTCCAGCGATTCGTTTCCTTGGCCCTGGACGAGCGCGTGGCTTTTTTAGGTTAGGAGCTGGAGACATTGACCAATTTGATTCTTTTTACATACTTTCAAGAGCTAGTCCCCGTATGAAACTTTACCTGATATTGCAACTTGGCGAACGGTTACTTCAATACATGTTAGAAAACGAAAATATAAAGAAAAAATCGGTAGTATAGAGGGAGAGAAGAAAGGGAGGTAAAGAGGGAGGAAATCGAGTAACCTTGGTTCACCCCCGGTTCTAAGCCGGTTTCCCTCCGAATACACGAGGACACGTGAAGACCCGTTTAATACCCAATGGGAAAGGAATTTGAATACTTTGGTACATACACCGTCCCAACCCGGTATCCGACCGGATACACGAGGACTCGAGTAGTACTGTAGGTAATCAATGGAAAGGGGGAAATGGGATAATTGGAAGTACAAATAACGTTGTAGAACAGAGTATCGGAACCATGTGGATTTTGGCGGTTCTATCGGGAGCGTACAGCCGTGGTGGTAGGGGATGGATCGGCTGAAGACAGATGATCAGTGGTAGAAAACGGCGATTTTTATATTTTCTAGCGATAGACCGATACACCATTCACGCCACTCATCGTTGTGATTGGCCGTTTCGACGCGCCAATCGTGTGCCAATTCTCGCCCCACCATGTTCCGGAATTCACGCGCTTATTCGTACTCGGTGATTGGTCGAGTTTGACCAATTCCGAGTCCACTCTACTCACGCTACAAAGCCGACTACAGAGTTTATTTTATTGTGAAATAGTATCAATGACAATTCTGAAATAATATCAATTTTAATTCTGTTACATTCCGGAATCGTTTTCATGCAAAGATAGAACTTTAGTTAAAGACAAATTTTAGAATAATACCAGGTGTATAGGCTTAAATTTTCTGTTAGCTCAGAGATGGCGGTAGTGAACATATTTAGCTACAATAGAAACGTCATGCTTTTTTTTGTGTGAGTTCGACACCCGTCTACATAAATCAGTGCACATAGTCAGTTTTTTTATACAACAACATAAATTTTTCCTTGAGTAATCATGTTTAGTTTTGTGCCAGAAAAGGAGCATTTGCTGGAAGCTCTACTTTTTTGCTTCAATTTGAAGAAATCGGCTGCCGAATCACATCGAATACTTGTGGAGGCCTATGGTGACAGTGCTTTATCGGAAACAACTTGCAGAGACTGGTTTCGTCGGATCAAAGACGGTCATTTTGACTTGAGTGACAAGAAGCGTGAAAATCGGCGTAAAAAAGTTGAGGACCATGAATTACAGGCTCTTTTGAATGAGGACGATACACAAACACAAAAAATGCTTGCCGAACAGTTTGGTGTTACTCAACCGGCCATTTCCATGCGTTTACATGCCATGGGAAAGATCCAAAAAATGGGAAAATGGGTACCCTATGAACGGAACGATAGGCAGATGGAGCGACGCCAAAACACATGTGAAATCTTTCTTGCTAGGCACAAAAGAAAGTCGTTTCTGCATCGTGTGGTGACTGGAGACGAAAAGTGGATTTATTTTTGAATCCGAAACGAAGAAAATCGTGTGTCGATCCCGGACAACCATCAATTTCTTTCTCAACTATTAGCTATTAAACCATCAACTTCTTTCTCTACTATGAGATATTAAAACCTGGTGAAACTGTCGATGCTCACCGCTACCACCCACAAATAATCAAATCGCGCCGTGCTTTGCGTGAAAAAAGGCTGGACTATGAAGAAAGACATGAGAAGCTGATTTTTTTCACGACACCTTTTTTCGTCGATGGGTCACGCGCTCGCTGAACATCACTTTGATTCGTACGAAGACGTCGGAAAATGGCTTGACGAGTGGTTTGCATCGAAATATAACGACTTTTT
This sequence comes from Synergus laeviventris, assembly GCA_032275145.1. Classification (NCBI taxonomy): domain Eukaryota; kingdom Metazoa; phylum Arthropoda; class Insecta; order Hymenoptera; family Cynipidae; genus Synergus; species Synergus laeviventris. The sequence continues at coordinate 9,461 of JAUESI010020103.1, read as the reverse complement.
TTTGGCGTTGTATACTCAAATTGCCCGAGAGATGGGGAAATGTATAGCAAGCAAGGGAAGATACTTTGAATAAAGTTTATTTTATTTTCTGCAAAAAAAAGACTTTCTTTTGCCTAAAAAACAGCGGGTTTAAGCTTATACACTTGGTACAAGAAAAATTTAGAAAAATTTTCGGGTGTTCTCAATATATAGAAGGTCGTGCCGCCACATTCCATTTTAAGAGAAGATTTCGGGTTAATTAACAGCAACTCACCAAATATTCCGGGTCACACGAAATCGTAGAGCGCACCTTGTAAAAAATGCATAGATTGCCAAAGTCACTTAACTTTCCGTAATTTTATTGACACCACTCTAACACTAAATAAAAGAAAGCGATGCATAGAGGCCGGCCATCTTAGACAATCTTAGAGAATATAGCGATTAGTTATATGTGCAATGGCGAATGCCATCTTGGTTTCCTTTCGTCGTTACGTCCCAGAGCTCTCCCTGGACAGACCTTGCCTTAGACTCGTACGAAGGTGGGAGTTTATACTTGGTGACATTTCTTCACAATTCGTGATTCATGTTGATTTTCTCAATTAAGCTCTTAAATATTATTATACTATAAAAGTGCCAATATAAATTTTGAAAAATGAGTAGTAATATGTTTTATTTTATGATTTTTACATAGGGTTAATGAAAGGAAAGAAATTTTGTTTTCGGAAAAGACCAGCCAATTGTAATTTCCTTTCTAGAAAAGAATAAAAATGAAAAGACAATTATTGATATCGGTCCGGTATCAAAGATTAAAGAAGACGGTTCAAACGTCATCAGCACCAAAAAGAAATTGGAAAGGATTCAAGATTTTGGTGTTAAAAGAATCCAGTGAGTACTTAAGTACTTTATGAACATCGTTATGTTTATGAGAGTCTCTGTCATTACTAGGATTTAGTTATAAAAATGTTGTATTTATTATTTGTCGGTTATTTCTGTAATCCTCCAAGTAAATGAGAAAATTAATTATAACTGCCTAAATTCTAAAGGACTTAGTTACACTACTTAAGTAGACCCTAAGTTTATTGCCTCCTAGGTTCTCATTAGACTTTTGATTCCCATCTTAGCATGTTTCCCTTTTTCTGTTGCTACCCTCTCCTTCAAGAAATTACTGTCTCCGCCTTCTCAATTTTAACGAATAATGTCACATTTAGACCCACTAGGGGTCAAATTTGTACCTTTATCGAACTATCTGTAACCCTACAGTTTGCTATGTAGATTCAGCCTTCACTGAGTGAAGAAGCTCTGGTCCATTGTATTCCATGTGATAACTTAACAATTTATGTTAAGCACATCACACTATTGTTAACCAAATACATCGTTTGTCATTAAGTAAATTGACAAATATGACAAAATTGACAAATATTACAATCAACAATTTACCCACACAACAAAAATTAATATATTGGCCTATTTGAGACGAAATCTTAGATTTGAAATCTTGTGTAAAGTCAATGAAGAGCAGCATTGAATATCGAATTCAAGATAAGGCTAGAAAAACAAGAGAAATATTTACCAAAGTTACTAATCACAAAGATGTGGAAATGATTGTAGCTATAGGCAATGTTGCAGGCCTACCAAAAACTCAAGAGGATACCATCCAGCAGTTTGACACTGATTTAAGAACGGACTATGATTTAAGGAAACGTTTTGTCAGTACTTTATTTTCTTGCCGTGACAGTGTAATGTTTGTCTCCTTTATTTTATATTTATTTATTTTTATTCTAGAAGAGTATGATGACAATGTATATAACGAAACACAAAGTTTCTGAAAACTTGACAGATTGAATCCCAAAAATAATTACAAAAGAAGTACAAATTATGTACAGCGGATGTGGGAAGGAGACAAAAGGGAAACAAAACTTAAATTTCTCTGCAACAGAAACATATAAATGCCTCGAAAAACATTATATTAATTACTGCACTACATCACCATAAAAAATGTATGTATATACCATTCAATATTTGTTAGCAAATTTTTAGATTTCTGATCTTTATTTCATAGGCTTATGTCGTAAAATTTCCGGATGTAACTAATGCTGAAATAAAAACAGAACTAAGCCGATGATTTTCTATTGCAGGTGACCGTGCAGAGAAGGTGGCCGTGCGGTAAAGGGAAGAAAGAAGAAGCAAATTGTAAATGTAGAAAACACAGTGGATCCTAAAAGCGTGAATTTATATTTTTTAAAGCATAAATTTACTTCATTATTGATGTATGTTCTTTTATTTTATTTATGATTTATGTGTCTTCAAAAATGTAACTTTCCTTTGTTTGTATAAAAACATAGTTTTCAATTTAATATTTATTCCCGTATTTAATACATCTTATTCTAAATAACACAAAGACAGTATATCTCCAATACTGTGATTTTTTGAACCAGTACTCAAGATCATTATTTCCTTAGTACTGCAATCCAGAATTGAATAGCGTTTTATGCCAACATTCATCCAAATCCGCGCCAGTAGTTTTGTTAGTACAGCACGAGTACTTAAATCCAGTACAGTGTTTTAGTACGAAACCAGTATTAAAATCCTGTACGGTATTATAGTACGGAACCAAACCTGGCAAACCAGTACTAATTTTGCTAAAACTTTCTTTCAAGGTATTTCTAACATCATTTAGATGCAAAATATTCACACAAAGAAATGAATTCTTTAAAACCTCAACACGATAAAACTCCCTTAAATGGTAAAATTATGTTAAAAAACGTCATTTTGTGACATGCTATACGGATTTCGATTTTTCAACTATTTTTGTATTTCAAACCCATTCCTTTTTAATTTTAAGGAATGGAAAAAATATGAATTTTTGAAGTCGAAAAAATGTATTCTAATCGTCTTTTAAATAGGTTTTATAAAATTTCATGAAACTCAAGATCTCATGATCTTGTGAAACATTGCAATGTTTCAAAGATGGCGGCGTGAAAATTCAAACCTTGCAAAGAATACCTTCCTTGCATTATTCTTAAGTATTTATAGTAACAATTGAATCACTTGTATTGAGCACATTCAAAAATAGCATAGTTTTAGTAAAGTTTCACTAAATAATATTCCAAACTAAGTCTAAACTGGCAGATCTTCCCTTTCCCCCTTTCATGAAACGATAAAACTTTGAGTGTGAAACATTTGAAAGTTTCAAGTGCAAGTGGCAATAAATCATTTCATTGGTTACGACCCTACGAACGTTAGTTCGCAAAGTGCGAGGTTCAATACCTCCATGAAGTTAGCACTACAACTTAAAAAAATAAATTTCTTTTCATAACGAATCGTTTGGAAATGTTTGAAAATCAATTTTGATCGTTTAGAGATGAAAATTCAAAAAGTTATGGATATTTCAAGATAAATTAGTTGCACCACAAATTCACAATTTTCAAACTTTGTCTAAACAAATCGTTTGGAAATGTTTGGAAATCAATTTTGAATTTTGATCATTTGGAGACGAAAACTCAAAAAGTTATGGATATTTTAAAATAAATTAGTAGCACCACAAATTCACAATTTTCAAAAATTGTCTAAAAAAATCGTTTGGAAATGTTTGGAAAATAAATTATTACGTTTGGAGGTAAATATTAATCCAAACAAAAATGTTTTTAAAAAAATTAAACTATTATAACCTTACATTTATACCGTAAATTAAATTCTTCTTAAAAATACGCTTTCCGAATTTGTTCCACGTTTTTCAGAAAGTATCTAGGAAGTAATGAAATAATTTATTTTCCAAACATTTCCAAACGATTTGTTTAGACAAATTTAAAAAATTGTGAATTTATGGTGCAACTAATTTATCTCGAAATATCCATAACTTTTTGATTTTTCATCTCCAAACGATCAAAATTGGTTTCCAAACATTACCAAACGATTCTTTATGAAACGAAAATTATTTTTTTAAGTTGCAGTGCAAGTGTGAAGTTCGCACCTGCGTTTTTTGAAATATCCCAAACTTTTTGAGTTTTCAACTCCAAACGATCAAAATTGATTTCCAAACATTTCCAAACGATTCACTATGAAAAAAATTCGTTTTTTTAAGTTGCAGTGCTAACTTCACGGAGGTAGGTTCAATGAGGATTTCTTCGCTCAACGGGCAGATTTTCGCATTCTCATCAGAGAATGTATTAGATTTGTGAAAAATTTGACGCATATGTCTGTCTGTAGATTAAAGTTTGTACCACGATAACTCTAGAAAGAATTGACAGATTGGATTTGTCTTTGATATACTCGTTTACTGTCCTAAAATGAAGATCCAGTTCATTGGCTAGCCATTTTTGATAAAAGCTCAAATACTAAGCGCATTTTGAAAAGTTTTGAAAACACTTTATTTTAATTTACAAATTCTATGAATGAATACTCACACTACTTAGTAATTCTAAGAATTTATCCTTATGAATTTTTTTTATAAAAACAAATTTTCAGACTTATAACATTTCGAAAATTTAAAAAAACAAATCAACATTTAAATTTAAAGGTAACCAAAGCATGATATGAAAACAGTGTAGAAATAAAAAATTTTGCTTATTGAGATCACTACAAAAAAAGCACAACAACTTGAAGCATTGAAGGCATTGAAGCTTGAAGACCAAATAATCCAGAGCGCGAAGCGTTACGACCAAATTGCGCATCGTAGGCGCGCTAAAACTTGTTATTTATTTAAATTTAATACATGGTAAACAAATATCAAATTTCAAGCGCAAAGCGCAAATTTCCTAATGAGAATGTGTTCCTTAAGGTTAATAGAACCTTAAGTAAATAAATGTCTCTTTTCTTATAAATTAAAAAAAATTGTTGTAATTCGCACATGAAGAATATATAACATCAAGCGAAAATGTTTCTTTATTTTGATCGAAGAAAAGTTATATACTTCCGAGTGTTTTAATGAAGTCATATATCTCTGCTTAAATACCGTGATGGTAGGACATCAGGCATCTGTCAATCAATTTACTAGGGCATCTTTAGCCTTTTGAAAATTACCTTTAACGTATGTTATAAGACGTCGGTCCTTTGGGGCTTCACGATTTCGCTCAAAGAACTAGCGTTCAGATGTGTGTAGAGGTCGTTGAACCAACCCCATGCCCGAGGTGAGCATAATAAGATGTCGGCCGTAAACGTCTTAGCACTTTGCCGGTTGCACTTAATTGATTGGTGCTGCGACGATCATCCTCTACCTGTGCTACCGAAACGTAATGTGAGCTCTTTACTGAATAGTAAATGAGACCCATATGTATACGTAGCACCATGTGCTGCACAGTGTACATATCACAAAATGCTGTGACTCACTATGCCATATATTAATTAAAATAGGAATTAATACGACACTGTATAATTATATTACGAACATTTTAGCTAGGAGAGTTAGAGATATCGACGGGATAATACCCAATGGGAAATTTCCAGTGCTCGGCACAAACCTTGCTTGGCCCAAGACTGCAGATAACCAAAATTTTATAACAAAAAACAAAAAGGTCCATCCGGACCGTTTTGAAAAATACATATTTTATATGGTATATTTAACATTTTAAATCATCTCTTTTGCATGAAATTCCGCACCTCAAAGCCAGTTTCCATACTTCATATAAAAATTTAATAATTCTTTTTTATTTTCTGAAATGCCCCTTTCATATTTACTATCACTCTTATGTGAATGCTGTTTCAGGCTACATAGTGTTAGTATTTCGCGGTTCACGGCTAATATTTTTAGTTTATCACTTAAACTTGTAGTTAAAATTGTTTCACAAAAGATTTTTTTCTTGATTAAAATTGTATTCTGGAAAGATTCATTTCATTGATCTTGAATTTGTTACACTTCGAATCATTTGCTCGGTTTTGTAAAGTGTATCCTTAAAAGCAATAATTTCTTGATGTTGTTACACTTGATGAAAAACAACAGTATGTACAAGATGCTTCTCCAGGCGTTGGAAAGAACCTAACTTGGTCTACCGCGCTTTAGGGCCAAGCCACGTACGACTAGCGAATAGCTGCACATATAGACCAACTAGATAAGGGTGGGGGCAATTCCCACTATTAAGCCCTTGTCTCTAAACTCTTACTCTCCTTAGTTTATTAGGGCCTTCAGGTTGTATTAAAGGTTGTACTGTTTTACTATAATGAACTACGTATGTTGGTGTTTGTTTAAAATTTTCCAAAATTTATATTTATAAATTATAATTGTCCAAAGTCAATGTTCATTATATATAACTGTGTGTCCTTTAATAAGAATACATTTAACACAGGTCACATGGAATGAGAAATTTATTTTATAATGATAGAGTCGCGCGCTTAGATAAAAAATGTGTACCCTTTTTAACTATACCGCTGACCATTACATAATGACGGTCTAATCTAATGTCTTTAAAATGGTGGTGGTAGAATTTTCAGATTTTAGAGTTACACCCCGCGTATGTCCATCTTCATCCAGGTGCGTGACAATGATTCTTCCTAAATTCCATTTCCTTGGTCGAAGATTTTTTTTCCTAATTAATATCATTTCATTTAATTCAAGATTAGGTTTACTGATTTGCCATTTATTTCTTTGTTATAAAGTCTGAAAAAAATCCCGAGACCATATGCGCCAAAAATTTTCTAGTATTCTTCGAAGTTCTTGCCATCGTAAACTTCGATTTTCACTTATATCTAATACAGATGACTCAGGTACCGTCAAAAATGGCCCTCCAATTAAAAAATGTTCAGGTGTTACAGGTGCAAAATCATTAACGTCATCGTTTAACGGATCTATTGACCGGGAATGGAGATACGCTTCAATTTAACAAAGTAGGGTTTTAAATGCATCTATCGAAAGCGTATGATTCCCTTTTCCACGTTTGGGATAAAGTTTAACACTCTTGACACCTGCTTTCCATAATCCACCGAAGGGAGGAGCGGTTACCGGTATAAAATGCCACGGGATACCATCATAAGACAATCGATCCTTTAAATTTGAATTAGTAATAACAAATTGGAGAACACGTCTCAATTCCTTGTCCACACCTGACAGTTGGTCCCCTTATCACTGTAAACGTCGCTAGATTTGCCACGACGGGTTGTAAAACTTTTAAAAACCGCTAAAAAAACTTGATGTCGGGTAATCATTGGCCAACTCTGCACTTAAAACTTTTGTAGCAAGGCAGACAAATAACGCTATATAAGCTTTTATAACATGTTGACCACGAACAGTAATTGGCAATATAGAAAATAGGCCTGTATATCTACCCTACTGTGCTGAAAAGGTTTAGATCTGTTAATTGGAGCTTTTGGCAGATTTCGCATTATTTGAGCATGAAGGGCAGCGTTTGTTCTAATTCACGGTCCACAATTTCACGACGATTGCATAATTCAAATACGAATGAATCATAAACAGTATAAAGTTATACGTACTAGTCGCTGCCACGAAGATATGGCAGGAGAAAACTCCATTCAGGCTCCTCTTCTAGAGCTAGGAGATCTGAAACTTTACAAAGTCCTAACTCAGCACCTTCTTTTGATAATACACGGGGTTTTGGCCAGTTAACAGATTGAGATTTTAACCAATAAGGCCCTTGTTGCCAGCGATTTTGATTCAATAGGTCAGATGTCGAAAGGCCCCGTAAAGCATAATCAGCAGGATTGTGTTGTGGAGGGACATGTCTTAACTTAGCTTGTGGCAATTTAATTTGTCTTTCTGCTACTATATTACCTATAAAAACTTTGTAACAAGAAAGATGCTGAGAAATCGAACAGAAAAAAGTCGCATCTCGTCTGAATTCGTTCTATCCTTTATGACGGCCATTGCAAGTTTTAATTTTAACAGGTCGGCTGAAAACTCCGTAAGATGACTCAATGATGGCGTTACTAAAGTTAAATCTATATGATTTTTACTTAATATCATCTGTAACATGTAAGTTACATCAGGTCACCGAGCTATTCGCTGAGTCCCTGCTCGCCCGTCACCTGAGTTAGCTGCTCGCGTCCTCTAGTGGAGTGCGACACCCAGAAGTACGCCGCCGTCGAGGATGCCGATGCCCTGCCTCTTTCAGGGAATTTTCCCAGATGCACGCAGCATTTAATATGAGTAAACTTTATTTGTGCATAAAAATTTTTGCACACAATATGCTCTACTATTTGTGAAAATGATGATATAAAAGCTATAAAGCAATAAGACATTCCAAGATCGACACTCACTTCAGTTCTACGACCACTTGGTGAAAAAACTTTTCTTTTTAGAAATCGTTTCGAGACACTGTTTTTGACATAATTACGTACCAATTTAGCTTAAAAAAATCGATTTTTGAAATTTTTACATTGATGTTACCCCTTAAGATTATTACCATTAAAATAAATTCACAGGGTTATTATTCTCGTGGCACTGTCTGTTTTCATGCACGCCACGAGTCCAGAAGAGAGAGGCTTAAGGCTTCGGCTCACTCTGTGTTCTGGGTCCGTGTCGGCAACACCCCTCTGTATAAGTTCGTTAAATTGTTATAAGCCAAGGCTTATATCGAGAACCATTAAGGAAATTCTTGAGTTCGAACACGGGTTGACCACCACTTTGAAGAATACGAGTAATTCTCTTTAGAATTTTGGTCTACGTGACGAACAAAGCTTTCCCTTGGTACTCAGTACGAGTTTTCCTACCAAAACTAATAACAATTTTTATAACTTAAATCCTTGCCAGGACCAAAGCACTCTCTTTTATAACTTAATCCCTGACCCGGCCAACTTTATAGTTGGGCCAAACACGTGCCGGCAGGCCAGACCATTTAGGACCAAGAGTAGTTTCGTACGCTTCCTACGTCATCACTGACTGTCTCTTTCTAATTATCTCCATCTCTCTCTCTTTCTCTAACTGTCAGGTCTCCTCAGTGAATCCAAACTTTACATTTTTCGTTTCCTTATTTTTGAAATTCTGATCAAATTTCATTTAATATTTCAGAACCTGGGGATTTGCTTCACTGAGAAAAGAGATACAATAATTTAATTAGAATTTTTGTCGAGACTTACTTTTTTTTATTCCTCAGTCTTATTTAAGAATAATTCGTTATGTCCAAATAAGGTTAATTTAGATCCATATTTATACTTTAATGGTTTAATACTTTTACGAATTTAGGATTAAATTTTAATGTTACTTTTATGTTAACTTTAGAGTTTTTTTTTACTTAATTTTAGATTTTTCTTTTACCTAGAACGCTCGACGCGCGCAAGGAGGGCGGGCATTCCGTAAGTTTCTCTCCGATGTCGTCACTGCTGGTTAATCCGCTGGCCAGGACTCTACCCTCTCTCCGAGCAGAAAGCGACCGGGGACTCATGGGCCTGCGAGCCAACACGTGAGGAGACACTCGTCTTTCAACCTCGAAGCCGTAAACAGTTTGGAGAAAAACTACGCTAACCCAGGTGCGAATTGACCATCGGCCCACGGTTGGGCCAACCGTCGGACGGTCGGTCCAACTTTGTGCGCCACAGGT
>JAUESI010020102.1:0-14102 GCA_032275145.1 Synergus laeviventris | reverse complement strand
CACAATTAATTAAGATTCAAGTCTGAACAATAAACCAGGCCGACAATTTCCAGGAATTCGAAATAAATTATAAACAATTAGATAAAGTTATTTGAAAGCAACATCAAGTTTTTCATTATTTTTCCGATTTCTCCAATGCAGTTCAAAATGCAAAAGTCAGCCTACCTAATCGGAGCGCAGTATTCTCCTTCCGCGAGCATCTACACATGAGCATTCATCTTTGAGCAAGAGAGCTTGTTCTATAGTAGACTGCAGTACTAGTGTGATTATTTATATTTTTGTACGAGCAAAGTAACACAGTGAGTTTAACTACTCAAAATAGTATTCAGAGGTTATGAATAATATAAAGAGCGTAACCATTATTTCGCCTTTAATGGCCTACGTACGTTTGTTTGTGGGCAAGTTGAAAAGTTTATTTTATAGTTTTGATGCGAACAGTCCAAGTACTGAATTTGATTGATCAAATTACCTAATTTTACGGCTACAAAAATAAATATTTTGCCCTTAAACTTTGGGGTACGGTAGAGAACATTAAAACGGATCGATATTGGCTCCTTTTATCTTGCATAATGAAAAAAAGTTTTTGCTAAAATGGAACTTTTGAAAGTATCTTTTGACATGCGTCTTACCATATATGAGCAAAACTGTATAAAGACAATAAAGTGGCCATAATAATTATTTATTTATTCACCCAAACAAGAGTCAATAATGGTCCCTTAGCAACGTTTATAACTTCCTTGAATTAATTTTTTGGAAATATTCATTTTTGTGGAGAAAAACTTGAGTTATCTGTACCCGATTGAACTCGTCGCCAAAGTATTACGTGGCCTTTTAAGTTCCAGAGACCGTAACTAACGTTGCACTCGCGGTCTTTCCTTATGATTGTATGGTCACGAGGGTATTTATTGTTAACTTCATGTCTGTAATTTAGTTGCAGGGCGTTACGTATTTTCGCATCGTTTCTCTCCTCGTAAATTATTTCCTTGTTGAATAAACCCAATTTCAACCCAAAAATGCCAGTGTTCTCATTGCTTTTTACCTATCGCCAGTCACCAGCCATATTATCCTTTGCTTTTCCCTTTATGTGTAACAAAGCCCGCCGTTATATGTCACTCAAACAATACGAGAAATCGTGAAAATTACGAAAAAAAACATAACAGGAACACAAGGGAATTATTAAAATCATTTAAAATATATTAATATCCCTTACCATAAATTCACTTATCCACTTTTAAAGATTCCTTTAAATTTTTTGAAATATAATAAAACCAATTTAAATATTTTTTAATGCCTTAAAATTACTTACTATACAATATTATGAAATCCTTTAAAATTCTAAAATCCTATGAAATTCTGTAAACTCACTTGAACATATCGGACAACAACGGGTAAACTGCTAGTAATAAATAATTATTGAAATAGCACTTGCCATTTCCAATCGGATGGATTCGACCACAAGCAGCTCCTAAAGATTCGTCTCGTTTCATTAAATCGATCAAAGTTTTCACAGCACTTGGATGAAAGTCAATATCGCCATCCAAAGTTAGAATATAAGTATTTTCTGCGATTATTTCTTTTCTCTCTACATCGATTGGCAATTGCATTAGATTAAAACCCAGCAGATAGTACATGTACATAACCTGGAAATTTTTAGAAAGATTCACTAGAATTTAATTATATCATTGAGCTTGTTCATATGGATTCATGTTCTAATTTCCAATTAAGCAATTTAAAATATTCCTGGTGACGTCTAAAAGTTTGAAAATAATAATGATAATATTAATAATATAATAATAGATCTTTGTTGAATGTTTCAATTACATAAAATGCTAGACATTTCCAGAAATAAAAATGAAATGATTCTTGCCAGAGTCATTCAAAGGGCGAGGTATAGGTTTTATCCAGTGATTCCAGATCTGAAACGAGTTACCTTCTACACAACCAAAGCTCGGAATCGGTGTGAAAAAAGTGGGAGCTCAGAGCATGCGACTATAATTGCGCGCGCAGTCGATTTCTTCTCTTCTGAATCCGAGAACTCGAAGATGCACGATTGGACAGTTCGGAAAACTTGGTCGCGGTGTCTATATCTCGAGCCCCTCGATCCTCATATGAAATAAATTCAAGAATTGTCGATTTTAATATTTCGTCCAATTCTTAATTTCTCATATGCCTCGATGCCTCGACTTTGAGGTTATGTTTTTTTTAGGTGTAGTCTGCTAGAACTATAGTCTAGCTGCTACTATTTCATTTATAAGATTATTATAATATTATTTATATGAGCTCTGAGCTCCCACTTTTTTCACACCGATTCCGAGTTTTGGATGTGTAGAAGGTAACTCGTTTCAGATCTGGGATCACTGGTTTTATCCGCCTAACCCTGAACTAAACTATAAACTTAAACAGCAGAAGATACAACAAAACTCTACTAACAGGGGGACCTTTAGGCCTGGTGTTTTTTGTTTTTATCGATATTCTTCTTAACGATAGATACCTACTAGAGGTTTTTAAAGAAAAATCAAGAGGACCCATTTCTCAGCCATTTTTGAGAAAAATGCATTTAAAGAATTGAGTGTGGATACACAATAGACATGGCCCTGGCGTAAAAATAATTCCAACGGTCGGTGGCTCAGCTGGTAGAACGCTTGGTTGGTAATCGTAACGTTGCACTCTCGATTCTCGCTGACTGCACTTATTTTATTTATTTTTTATTCAATGAAAAACTGTTTATTTAATCATATAAATTGGCGAAATGAACATCGTAGAGGACGAGGAACTCATTTTAAATAATGAAGCTGATAAGGAAAACCTTTTTGAAGAGGTTGCAGAAGTTTCTGAAGCTTCTTCCAAAGTTTCGTCCGATGATTATGAACCAGAGGAGAAAAAACAGAAGCCTGGAGAATTTATTCCACTGGAGTATAAAATAAAAATAGTAAATATAGCCAAACAACATCCAGGTTGGAGCCTGAAGGTCCTACAAAGACAAGGATGTCACCGCGTCAAATACATGAAAGAAATACCCAGGTGGGAAGATAGCATTAAAAATGGTAGAACCATTTTCGACAGATACAACATCATTGATACATGGACTCTGGATCGTTTCACCGAGGCTCGCCAGAATAATTAACAAGTTACTACAAGGCATTTACAGCAGTTGGGTTTATCTGCTGCAAGCCAGTTTACAGACTTCAAGTTCAAAGCTTCTGAATCGTGGGTTTAGCAATTCCAAAGGAAACATCGGATTCGTAAGCTAAAAATAATAAAGTACGTATCAGAAAGAGAAACAGTCACAATTGAGGAAACCTCGGCCTCTGCAGAGAGTTTTAGAAGACAGATACGTGCTCTGATTCCTAAATTCAGTAGGGATTTCATCATTAATACGAACTAAACAGGTATCTTAACAAATTTTTGTATAGTTTTTCTTCAAATTTTTATTAATTAAAGTTCAATATCATGTAATAAAATCCTTTTTCACATTATTTTCAGTGTGCCAGTATCAGTCGACATTTAACAAGAATCTCGCCGAAAAAGGATCGAAAACTGTCTTTGTAAAGAGGAAGCATATGAACAAAGTTACTGATTCCTACACTGCACAGTATTCAATTGCTCTTTCTGGGAAATTGTTACCCCTCTTTTTCGTGTGCCTATAGAAACGAGTAGACCAAGTTTTGGAAAGAAGATTAGCTTAAAAAGTAGTGAAGTAAGCGAGCTTAGTGAAAAAGAGGTTGCGAAAGCGATAGGTGAAGCTATAAAAGAAAAGGATGCGAAATCTTACAAGGAATTCGTGAGCTGGATAGAAAGGAAAAATAGGGTAACCCACTCGATTAGACACAGATTAGGTGTGCAAGGTCATGACTGGATCAAATAAACATGTTATCACGTTCGCCTAAAATATGAGAGGATATATATATATATGGAAGTAGATAAAATGTTAGAGCAAAAAATAATAGTACCCTCGAGCTCGAATTGGTCAAATCCGATTATAAAGATTTAGAAGCCCGATGGAAGACATAGATTTTGCTTGGACTTTCGAAAGGTAAATAGCATAACTAAGAAAAGTCCAAACCAATAACGACGTTCACGGTTCCTGGGAAGGGCGTTTTAGAATTAAATGCTATTTATTGAGAACGCGATGTGAGGTCCAATGCACCTTAAGCGAGACTTCCTTTTTACATGCTCTGCTCAGTAGAGGGCGCATCGGTAATTGCAATACAAAATGAGATCTATGTATATTAAAATAAAGTATGCCTACACACCCTTGTAAATAATAAGAACTCTGGCAGGCTGAATCATCTGGCAAGGCAAAGGGGGGAGAAACTCATCGTTACAAAATAATTAAGGGCATGTTTTACTTACCATATGAGCACATTTAGATAACCCTGTTTTTTTTCTACAATTTGTACTTTTGCAGAAAATAATAGTATATACAGTCATAAAGAACTTGAACATGCACGGCTGTGCACTATTACGTTTTTTGAAGTAAAAATTGTGTAAAAAAAGTCTGGGTTATCTAAATGTCCTTTTATGGAAGGTGTTCGCGGACAATAAAAAAAGGATGAAAGATTACTCAAAAGATACATTAAAATAAAATATATGTATTTAATAAAACACAACTATTTAAGTGAAGAAAGATAGCTCTTTCGTATTCGCTCGTACGACTAAGGATGAAGCGTTTAATTACACTTAATTTTAATTTGTACACTTACACAAGCTACCAGCCAAAATACAATAGAGTATTAAATATGAATCAAATAAAAGATAAATAATACCAGTAAATTTACAATATAGAGAAATTCGAATGTAGAGTCAATTAATACATTCACGGAATATATATGGTAATAAAAATTGAATTTAGTCTATTCCAAACAATAAGTAAAACATACTTTTAAAGAGGAAGTCCAGAAAAATCAAGATAAAGCAAACGATAGGCTGGCTAGTTATTATAATTTAAGAAGAAGACCACAAGAACATAAAGCAGGGGACACAATATTAAAAAGGGTCAATAAATTGTCAAATAAATCTGAGGGTAAAGCTAGTAAAGCTCCAGGACCACCTGGGCAAATGCTTGACCCTAAATTGGCTGGAGAAAAAGAGAGCGGTGGTGCCGGAATCCGGTATCATCCGCATCACAATTTAAGCAGGATATTCCGGGACGAACAGGAGTGTGGCTGGCCCTCGTGCCCCATCGACCCTGGCGCCGCAACCGTACAAGAAGCGGATGCCGGCCGACAAGGGATATGGTTAGGGTGTATCTTAAACTGGTTAGGTCCAGCCGCAGGTCTCAGCTTAATGTAGAGGCAAGAGAGGCGCTCAGGAGGTCCCTCTGGATGGAGAAACAGACGAAAGGCCACCGTGGTCCTTGAACCAGACCTTCCGATAAAATTAGACTGGGGCGAGTTCCTCCGGAGGCATAAGACCTATTATATATATATTTCCTAGAAGGAAACGGGGAAGCTACTGTGGAGGCTAGCAGAAAAGACCGCAATCAAACTATGAGCGCTCGAAGATCCGAGGGACCCAAAGGGCCCTCCCAGGGTTAGCGGGACATTTTCGCGGCACGGGCAATAGGGCGAATTTCTTTCATAATTTTTTATCTTTGGCCAAGAGAACAATAAAAATGGATTGTTCATCGTGAAAATATATGGTAAGCATTTTTATTTTACGGCACAACGCGTGACGAAAAAGCTGTTTCTAGTGCTCCAAGTTCGGATGGAGTCTGGGAAACCAGTAAACGTCGCCGGAGACAGAGAGATAATTTTCGGTAAATTAGGAAGTTCTAAGTTGGCATCGACTTACCAATTCTATGAAATTATGAAACATTTTGTAACAAATGACCAGTTAGGTTCAGACGAAACTATGCGACTACTGAGTCAAAAAGAAACAAACATGTACCTACTGAAATATTAGTCTCAAATAAATATAAAATACCAAAAGTTTCTAAAAATTAATGTAAAGAAAAACCTATTGAGGAAGTTTGAAATGGTAGAAAGTAACGATGACGACATTTTGGAAATGGACGTCGATCTAGAAATAGTTTTTGATTTCAAAACGGAATATGGTTTTTGGACCAAGTTTCAGGTACAAACCCGAACTTCTAAAGGGGTTAGGGGGTTTAACACGGAGGTTACGATGAACTCCACTCATAACGTTAAAGTATTGATCGGCCAGAGTACTCCGACTTTTGCCGGAGACGATCGATCGTTCCGAGTTGGCACTTTGAACTCCAACTCCAATTTATGTTTAGAAACTCTGGTGTATTAAAATGGACTAGCAATAGGCACAGCTGATATACTTAAAGATTAGAAAGTATATTTAGATAGAGTAAAAGGAAACACGTTATTCAGGTATCAGGCTTAGCGCCATGCTGCTTTATATATCTTAGACAAGTTAATAATATTTTAGACACTAAGGTCCGTACGCACGATTGCCACTACATTACAGATACAGATGGTATGGATTAGGATAGATAGGGGATGATTTTTCAAAAATATTATGTCGAAAAACTTGTTCTCAAAAGTATCATGGCCAAAATTAGAGTTTGCACTTTGAATTTCAACTTCAATTTATGTTTAGAAGCAGATGAAATGAAATGGGATACGTAAGAGATGATTTTTTAAAAACATTTCTCGAAAAACTTGTTCTCAAAATTATATTTAAGAACGAAAAAATTAAGAAATTTGTCGAATGCGGAAATTTGTTTTTCAGGATTACTTTGAATGGTATTTCAAAATACCTTGCACCTAACAACAATTATTAAATCGAGTATCTATCTGATAAGTAGGGTTTCTTCTTATGTGGCATTTAAAGCCATTAGGTGGAGATTGTCATTACACGATTTTCTCTGAAAATTATTTCATTGGTATACATTACATGTAATTCAATCTATGGTATCAATTCCGGCCAAATAAGTGCATCAAAATCTTTTGTACATTTTATTCGGCGACCAAGATCCACATATTTTTTTAATTATCTGCTCCTAAATTTTTAATTAAAAAAGTGTTAATACATTTTTTTAATGTAAATAATTAGAACCAGATAAACATAATTTAATGATTTTACTTTAATTTAAGAAATTTATATTACGATATCTCAATAATGTAGAAATGGTATTTCAATTTTGAGGTAAGATATCGAATTCTTCACTTTACGCAAAAAGTATTAAAAGTAAATGTTTTGTATAGGCATATTTCTATTTCGTAAAAAAGTTCTCCTACTGAGCGAAAAGGTATCTTATTCTTTTTTGCGTTGAGTAAAATGCTGGTATTTTGAACTACAACAAAACACGTATTATATTATGCTGAAGTCGATACATGGCATCCTACGAGAAAAGTTGTTGAAGTACTCGCCTTATCCTTTCACTTTTTTCTATCGCTTTAGTCGTCACTCTCTGTCATGGTCACATGGCAACGGCGATTGCCCCGCTTTTTTAATCATAGAAGATCTCATCATGTAAGATGCTTACCAGGATGCCGTGTATCGGCTTCAGCATAATATAATACGTGTTTTGTTGTATTTCAAAACAATAGAATTATATATGCTTTCGGCCAAAACATGGCATCCTATAAGAGACGTGTTTGTTATCTACTGGTGACCATGATTCAACGCTATGATAAATTGAAAATTCCAATAATATAAAAGAAAAATTTTCAAACTTATTATCGTTTACACTGGCACAAAATTTGTGCAAAGCAAACTAGAATTTTTCTTACCTTTATCCTCAACCTATCTGCAATAATGACGTCTGAAAGTCTCTACTGACTTCCAATTTCCTCTGTCCTATATCTCCTACCCTGGTAGATTGTCTAAACATTCTCGAGAAACGACTGCGGAGCGAATACTTCCAGGTAGGGCGATCAGACCTGTGTTCCTCAAGACTGAACGAACCGATCCACCGATAAGCGTCTTAAAAGCTGCCTTGACTGGACCCGTTACCGTGATAAAGAGGTCATCTAACTTGGTTCCTGATCTTCGCTCTTCAGACTTCTTCAGTAAGACTCTGATCCAAGTAGTAGGACATAGCCATAGATTAGAGTGTCTGGATAGTTTCCACCATGATGGGCTAAAGCTGCCTTTATCAGTTTTGGATCCAAATGCGAGACAAAGAATTATTTCATCTCCTAAGTTGGTGAGAACGTTCTTGGATATCTTTAGAAGAGTTAGATCATGTACACGACGTCCTGATACCAACAGAAGCAAGGAACCTGTTCTCCGAGATATTTAAAAAAAGGACAAGCTAGTCGACCGAGTGGCCAGCTAACTCAAAATAACCTGAGTACCTGGCGTACTAAAAACTCCGAAGATAGGCTAGCTGAAGATCTACCTGAGCAGAATACAGCGACGACTAATTTATGGACAAAAATGGTGCTGAAAGAAAGTCCCGCTGTATCGGTTACTAAGAAGTGGGTAATCTGCCCCTTGTGAAGGCGAGTAGTCGATGTTAAGCTCTCGCTCCACCATTTTAATTCCAGTCTGATTCTTTGAGAGACAGATAACCTCTGACGAAGCCTTGCATGTCTGAAGAGCGTCAGATACCTTTGCAGATGACGGAAATGAAGACGTCCTCTGTGGATGACAAAGTTGGCGAAATTCATATGCCCTAAGAGACGCTAAGACTAACGAAGTGTTGAAGATCCGGAGATTTGCAGCTCCTTTACCAGATCCAAAATCTTGCGAGCTTTGGATTCCGGGAAACTCATCAGATTCTCCCGGGTGTTTCAGGTAACACCTAGAAAGTCCAGCTCCTGACAGGGCTCCAGGATAGTCTTTTGATGATTGACCCAGCAACCTAAGTGCTCCAGAAGATCTACTGTCTCCATTATCTGAACGGGTAATCTGGTTCTCTCTTGAGAAGCCAGAAGAAATTCGTTGAGATATACGATCACCCTCATCGGTGGACCCGTGCGAGTTGCACGTGAAAATAGGCCAGAGACAGGTCTATTCGCGTCATCCAGGCTCCCTTTTGAAAAAAGTCTGGGATTTTACCCCTTCTGAGCTCTTCTTTACTAAGAAGACTCTTGATAGGAAACTTAGTCCTGAGTTCCTTGGTCTTTCCAGAACTCCCTGGGACTTTAGAAGTTCGATCTGATCCATTAATGAAAGGGATATCCTTATCTCGAATCTGAAAACGTTCCGACTGCTTATTAATTGAGGTTTCGATATTAATGGGATACGGGTACCAGTGATGACCCTTAAAATATTTGTAGGGGCTCCTAAAGCTTTTTATCTTTCCTGAAAATCCGCTAGTTCTCCCCCTGAGAACTCCCGAATCCATGAATTGTCATTAATCCAGCTTCTTTGAAAGAGAATCATATGCCCTGAGTCTGGGTCCTCTATGTACTCTCCACCTTTTCGTTTAAATCTGTATCGACCAGAGCGAAATTTTCCCCTAGAGTACTTTGGTGGTTTACTTGCGAACTTAGGCGGACGAAAATCAGATGAAGACAGTTGCGGCTGTGCTCTTTGCTGAAAAGGCTTCCTGTTCGTTAGATATTTCGGAGTATTTAACCATGAGAATCCTCTAAAAACTGAATTAGTGGAAGCAAGTGTTGTTTGCTAAAGAGATACTCATTAGAGAGAGAAACTTTACGTAAGGCCACCTGAACATTTTTAATAAGACTTTTTCTTAGCAGACGATTCCTTCGATTCACGATTATTTCGGCTCTTTTTAAGTAATTCCTTCTGCTCTAGAACTGCCTTGCACAAACCTCCTATAACTCGATCAGACGGAAGTAAAGGTTCAACCCTCTTAACAAGGTGGCAAAACTGCTCGTTCACTTTGAGGTCTGTGAAGACTGGAGAAGCCTAAAAATGCTGGTCGCAAACTCCTTTTCTCGTCAACCTCAGTCCTAAGTTCACTTAAAATCTCATCAAGAAATCATCAATTTCCCTAGGTTGATTTGAGAGAATCTGAGGGAAAGAACCCTGTGTGAGCAATGATGAAAGGACACTAGTTTGATTTTGGTGGCCCTCAAAGCGCACATCAGATTCGTCAACACGAGCTTTCTCAAAGGGAGGAGATCTATCGCGTTCCTCATCCGAGTCCAGTTCATAGTCCACTCTCTTTTCCCTAAAACTATTTCGAAAAACCCGAGTTTGACATTTGCACCCTTCCTAAAATACCATATGTTAAACGCCTGATTTTTCACGGAAGAAAAACTTTTTCACCCCAAAATGGCAAAGCACTCAACACTATGATTGAAAAAACAGAGCCACCGCCGTTTCTAGGTGACCATGACAGAGAGAGAGAGAGAGAGATTACTTCAACAGCTTCTCTCATAGGATGCCATGTATCGGCCGAAACCATATATAACGAGGAATTTGAAGTTGGAGGTGTGAACTTGACTCCAACACCCCTAATCGTACCTGACTCCAACGTTTTTTATGACGAATTTTATTCTTATCCTTCAAGTGAGCAATCAAATTAGTTCCCCCTGGCAAAGCCCACTGCAAACGTCCTCCATACGGCGTAGGATATTTTTCTGCAGGCCTCACTCGCATTCGCATCTTTTTCAAACTTTGCTCGACGACTTTAACGAAACTGATTACATAATCATTGACTCGCGTTTCATTTTCGTTTATGCAATTACCTTCACATTTGTGCATACATTGGAAGGCATCATCGAAGAAAACATGAGCTGAAAGATTTTTTAATAAATAAATCTTAATGGGATTGGATTCACGATATCATCTCAAAATTCTTTTCCCTCGTTTTACTCGACGAAATGTGTTAAAATAAATTTTTTTATGACTTTATAGGCTTATTTGTATTTCGTACAAGAGTGCGCCTACAGAGCGAAAAGATAGCCATTTCTTTTAATTGTTGAGTAAAATGAAGAATTTGAAATTTGAGCTTAAAACTTGAATCCAACGCCCTAAATTATCGAAAATTAGTTGCCTAAAATTAATTTATATGCATAAAATGAACAAGATCTGAAATTCTTACTTTCGAGATCGTAGTAATCTGGAATACGAATATTGTAATGATCCTGAACTACTCTCATAGCACAATTATCTTTATCCAATCTTAAAATACTGCTAACTAATTTGTTCATTTCTTCCTCGGTTTCGTGCCACATAGTAGCACATGCTTTTATTATAGTCAGTCGATCGTTACTTTTACGATTAATGTCCTGAAATTACAAAGATAAAAACATTATTTTAAACAAATAATAGAAAATTTACATTATAAGTAATTTTAAGAAGTTTTAAAGGTTTCCGTAGAATTTTGAGGAATTACATGAGTTTTCTTCAGAAATTTAAAACCATTTTGAACGTTTTCTTAAAATTTTAAGATATTTTTAAGAATTCTAAAATTTTTTGTAGAATCTAAGGGAATTCGAGTCATTTTGATGATTTTTAAAGGATTTTATGGAATTTTAAGCAATTTTAAAGAACTTTAAAAAAAGTTTAATTAAAAATAGGGTATTTTAAGGGTTGCGAATTCTGTTGTGAAACATTGGGGAGTTTTAAGTGATTTTATAGAATTTAAAGAGGTTTTTATGAATTGTAAAATTTTTGTGGAATGTTAGGGAATTCAACAAATTTTAATGATTTTTAAAGAAATTTTGTTCAAGAATTTCAAAATGCGTCTAAGTAATTGCCCATTCTTATACTTTAAAACCAAGAAATTCAAGGAAACAAAGGAAAAGGTAACGAGAGATAATAGGGTTTTTTCCGAAGTTATAGATATCAGTATTCCAATGAATGGATCTTATAGTTTTTAAAATTCTAATTTTGAAAACGTCCATAAGATAATGTGTGCAGATTGTTTACTATTTTTAATTTAATGGTGAAATTTGAAAACATTGTGTAAAAAAATTCCAAACGAGGGTTTCGTAAAATTCAATATCGGAAATCTATCGAAAGTAGATATATTTATGATATCGGAGTATTTTAAGAGTAAGTATGACTTTACAGGTGCAGAAATACAAGGACTAAAAGTAATCCGGTAAGCGCATTTATAAATATATATTATTTTTACCGATTACTGTACAATTATAGTTTATCATAACTGATACAACTTCTGAATACGTGAATTTTGTATTTTATGTATAAAAGGTTTTTTCCACGTATGTATAATGTAAGTATTCTCAAAGGATTTCACTTTTGATAACTTTTAGTCTTATATAGTAGGTTATGTTCCACTAATGTATAGAATTTCATTTTGATACCGAATTTCTCGTTATTATCAAACATAAAAAATCCTTTTTTGCACAAATTTTCATTCTTTTATATTTATAGGGCTGAAAGAGAAAATTACGGAAACGCTGACACTTAATCCAAATATCACAACAGGAGAACTTTTTTTGTCACATGAACCTTAATAAGTGAAGGTATTAAATAAAAATAGTCAAAATAATTGACACCAGACCGTGGCATATACTCTTTATTATAAGTTTGGTTAGTTTCCAACAAAGCCACATGGTTATATTGATAATTATGAGAACTACTGATTAACGTGATAACGAGACACCAACTTGAGTAACTGTTTTTTCACCCACAATTTTACCAATTTTTTTCTGTTGAACGACTCAGCAGAAAAAAGTTTAGAACCCACCTGTTATTTGAATATGCGAACAAGTAATTCAAGTTTTTAAAGGGATGATTCGCGGTAAGTTACGGGTGTAGGTTGAAGTAAACTAACTCACAAATTCACTGAAACTGATTTATTTTACAAACGGAATTTAATAATAAAAGTTAATGGTATTGAAAATGTGAAAGGCGAAGTATTAAGATTTGTGAAATATATAACGGAAAAACGGTTTACAAAAGGAAAGCGCTGAAAATTGTATAATAATGCGCTTTCCGAAATCTCGACGATCTCTTGTCGCGTGCGGTCGTTGCCCCCGTCAATCAAGAACTGTCGGAGTGACGCACCTCTCCCTCGCTCTCACTTTTCTTCCTGTTTTTCCGGGACTCGTCGGAAAATACACGTACTTTCCGACGGGCCCGTCCAGTGATGGCTCGTGAGAAGGCGTTCACACCGACTTACAAAATTATTCATGTTTCCAATGATTGCGTCCACAACATTCCCCTTCCTGTATTCCTAAGTAGGAATACCATCCTGTTTTTCGAGGACGCAGATTTTCCTCGCTGGTCTCCGGTAGGTGCCCGTTCTTGTTCTGATGTCGGTCGCTCGAACTTGCTTATCCTTGACAGGATACACTACGGATATTACTCCGCGGATCCATTGGTTCCGAGGAAGTTGGTTGTCCCAAATGACAACCGGATCGCCTACGCTTAGGTTGGTGCTGTTTCACGTTTATCGTAGTGCAGAAGCGGGTGATGACCTCTCGTGCAATTATTTTTTCCACACTGCTTTCTTTTGCATTCCCGTAACAGGTGCTTCTTCGAGAGACATTTAAAGCACACTCTTTCTCTGATTGCCCATTTCCAGCGCGAATCCGTATCCAGTTCCTTAAAACTTGTACATGTGCCTATTACGTGATCCTTCTCGCAATACGGGCACTTAAATTCTTTTTGTTTCTGATTATCAGCGAACGTCAAAACCGGCTTACTTTCTTTTCCCTGTTTTCCTTCTAAAAGAGGGTTATAATATGCGCTCACTGTTTCGGACTCGTCGTCGAGGTAGTCCGCAAAAATCGTCAGTGTCGCTGATATTCGATTCCTATTTACGCGTTCCCCCCACCTATCCTTCATCCCGACTGGGAGTTTCTGAATCAGTTGATCGGTCAGCAGGGGGTTCACCAGGTAATCGGGTTTTTCTAAAGCCTGTATCGTGGTAACCAAATTTCTCACCGCACTCGCGAATTTCACGATACTATCAGGCCTATCGTCTCTCACTTTGGTGTTATCTGTCACGGTCCTCATCAGAGCCTGAATAACGTATTCAGGCCGACCGAAACGTCGTTCCAAAATTTGTATTATTTTGTCGGCCTGTGCTGTCATCAGCAATGCTCTGACTGCTTCCAGGGCTTCACCCTTCAGGCTGTGCCTAAGTCTCATGACATCCTCACTCTGCGAATAACTGCAATGCAAGGTACTTTGTCGATAAGTACCTATAAATAACGGCCATTCAGTCATATCCCCGCTAAAGTAAGGCAAATCCTTGCCCATGGTCTGCCTGGCGATGTATCGGTCCAGAC
>JAUESI010020101.1:0-14110 GCA_032275145.1 Synergus laeviventris | reverse complement strand
CGTCTGACCTCTGATCACGTCTCTCTCACGTCAGACGATCGAAATCAGCATTTCCAAATTAGAACATTCTTAAAATTACATTTCGTACAGATCATTGCACTCATCATTCCTTACTTTACATTCGCTACGCGACAAATGTAATAGGATCCTGCAGAAGAATCTTTCTAATTATGAATTACACTAAAGCACAGATTTAGCTGAAATTTAATGAAATAACAACAAATATATCAGTTCACGGCATTTTTCTCATTAAAGTTTATGAATTTATATGAATACAGCAATTTTAATTAAGTTTTTTAATTTTGATGTAAGTGAGAACAGGGTTTTTTTAGTGCCCTCGTTTCGTTATTAGTCAGGGCACTAAAACCCTATTCTCACTTACATTAGAAATTTTTTATAAATATAAATATAAACTTTAATGAAAAAAACGACGTACACTGGCATATTTTCTGTCATTTCCCCAAATTTCATCCTGATATCTTCTTCAGTTTTAAAATAAGGTAAATAGTACCCAATTGTTATCATTTTCATCTTTCAATCAAATATTCATAAGATTATTGGGACATTTCAAAAATCTTATAATAAAAAAGAGATTGCAATTATATCGAAAACACATTTTAGTAATCTCGAAATTGTTAATTCTATAATGTCTCTCTCTCTTCACCTATTGATTGGATTTTTATTCGCCACCTATCCTTTTAAATCGAGATCAGAGCTGCCAACTGACGTTAGGAAATTTGCAAGGAATTTCAAAAAAATTCTGACAAGTTTCAAGATTTTCAAGAAATTCAAAAATATGTTCTTGTTTTGCTTTTCAACGATAATAATAAATTTCAAATCATTTTTACAGATTACCAAAGAATTTATACATTTTTATGAGATATCAAGAGATTTGTAATTATATCGAAGAATATTAGGATTTTCAGGAGACTTTACAAGATTTTAAAGAGATTCAATGATATCATGTTTTCATAAGGAATTTTCAGAGATTTCAAGTGATTTTAAGCAATTTTAAAGGAATTTCGAAGAACTAAAAATAGCTTCGAAAGTAATTTGAAAATATTTTTAAGTATTTCTAGCGATTAAAAAAGATATTAAAAAATTTGCAGAACATTAAAGAGATTTTACAACACTTTAAAGATATCAACATATATTATTGTTAAAAGATTTCAAGATATTTTTGCGTTTTGAAAATTATTGGAGAAAGTAGCTAGAATCTTAAAAGTGTGCGAAAAAGTATTAAAAGTTACTAGAATACAAAAATAATTGTAGAAACGAAAACTTAATTGTTTCTGTCAATTAATTTTTTCTCGCGAGTGACTTTAGTGGCATAATAGAAAAAGGTGTGGTGGTAGACAGTCGTATTTCATTTTCCGTAAGTTTGAGCGTAGATGTTTTTCCAGTCAGAATCAATTTACTGCTGCGCTTCCTGGAGGTATGCAGTGACGGTTTTTAAGTTAAAATAGGTTTTTAAGTACGTCGCATATACAGCTGAAGTGTCGGAGAAATCAAATAAAACCGAGTTTCCGTCATAAAAATCTCAAAACTAAAATTACTGCCAAGTGCTGCTGCAGTTTTCCAAATTTAGAAAATCATTATAGCACAATATTTTATATACCACTGCAATATTAAACTAATATTGATTAGACATAAAAATAAGTTTCAATTGTAAAAATTTAATAATTTTAGTGCACTTTGCACACACAAATTTCCATATGTAATTTTTTTGCAAACATTGTTTGATAAGCCAAAATAGTACTTTTCGTCCCCTGCGAAATTCTCCAGTGTGAATGAAAAAGTAACTAAATTGTCAGGAAGGGCGTTAAAACGTTTATGCGTGCGAGAAATTTTTTTCGAATGCTATTTCAGATACCTTTTATAAAAACATGTGCTCTTATGGAATCGACAAAATATTTTTACTGTTCCACCCCAAAGAGACAGCGGTATAAATTATCAGTGCTCACTCAACACAGTGAGGACAATAATCTTATTAAAGTATAAAACCAGTAGCAATTATGTGAAGGGGACATTCTCTTTTGCTCCCTAGTAACTAAATTTTTTATAAGCGTGTTAAAAATAACTATATTATTAAAGATAAGGATAAAAGTACCTAAAGTATTAAATATGAGTGAAAAGTTACTAAAACATTAAAAGCATGCAAACAAATAAGCGACTAGAATGTTAGAAACATGTGAAAAAGTAACCAGGCTGTTAAAAGTGAGCG
Source organism: Synergus laeviventris (assembly GCA_032275145.1). Classification (NCBI taxonomy): domain Eukaryota; kingdom Metazoa; phylum Arthropoda; class Insecta; order Hymenoptera; family Cynipidae; genus Synergus; species Synergus laeviventris. The sequence goes on along the minus strand of JAUESI010020101.1, from coordinate 11,886 downwards.
TTTAAGACCATGTATTATTCATCAGATTCCTATCTTACCAACATATTTTCTTTAATTTCAGAAATTTTCAATTCGATGTCTTAAAAAATGTCAAACTGGTATTTTAGGAAAGAAAATGCCCGTAGGGTAGGGATCGGATAACTGATACATGATCTTAAGGCTTACTGGCGAAAGTTATTTAGTAATATTTCTCGACTAAATTCCAACGTACATTTCAGCTGTCATCCCTTTTTAGCACCCAGGGAGACGTCGAGTCCTTAGGAGGAATATCTCCCCTCCTTGACGTATTATTTGCGAGACAGGTTTGTTTCTCAAGATTATGACTCACACAAAACAGTCATGAGCCATAAGTCTTCATCAAACATATGACATCAAGTTTCCCCTCGAATCCGAAAATCTCTTGAATTCCTCTAAAGAATTCAGTTGAATACAAACTAATTAAAACGAATTCAAAGAAAATCAAAATGATTCAAAGTGAATTAACTAGAATTCAAAAGAGTTTAAAACGAATTTAAAACGAATTTAAAAGAATTTATAAGAATATTCAGGGTGAATTAAAAGAAACTGAATTGGAATAAAGAAGAACTCAAGAAAATGACAAATATTTCAAAACGATTCAAGCTATTTCGAAATATTTCAAAGGATTTAAAGAGAATTCAAAATGTTTCTGGACTATAACAAGATTTAATTCATTTTCAAAAGATTTTAATGCATTTTTTAACAAGGTGAAATATACTGTAAGATTGGAAAAAACGATTCAATAGTTTTTTCAGCATATTCAAAATATTTCAATGGATTTTAATGGTTTTCAATCACATTTAGAGGATTTATGAAAATTTCATGAGGTTCCAAGGGTGTTTCAAAGAATTCAAAAGAATTTATAAACTCTATCCAATTAATTGATAAATCATTAAAAATCGTTACGGATTAAATTTAGTGACCCATTTGTCAATGATTCAAATTTAAAGAATATTTTTAGTATCCATTTTTCATAAATTGATCAAACTTACCAATGATGAAATTTCTTATTGATAATGCTTTCAGTAAATCGCCTTACGAACTTACCTAAAACAGAAAATTTTTTTTTTATTTTAATCAAAATTTAGAAACATTAAACATAGCTTGAATAATTTGTACAATTTAATGAAAAAGTCAAAAACTTTTCAAGTTGGAGTAATGCGACAAAGTAAAATCCATTAATGGGCAAAGTTCGCTTGAAAAAATATGAAACTTCGAGAATAACGTTATGCAAAGCCTTTTCATAAGAAATGCTCGACCTTTTTGCTCCTCTTCTCATAAGAAAGTTTCCAACATTGACTTACGAGTCTGGGAATTTATTCCCGCTCTAAGAAGCAATACTAGTCTCTCCGCGGAGTAGTCTTTTGATCAAATTTTCACATGAATTCCTAGCACAAAAGTGCAGGAAGAATATTGCTTTTATTTTTACCAGGAATATGAGTCAAAGCCTCTTCGTTATGTTGCCGGTTTGCTGCACTTTGAATTTACATGCAGAATATACCGCGGTAATGTTTTTGTCGGGACATCGAGTGCCGATACAAGGCAGGTTATAAGGCTAGTTAATTAAGGAATACTTGAACGGAAAATGTATGGTTAAATTGTGTTTGAAATTGATGCTTAATGGTAGCAAACAGGTAAAATTTTCTCAAAGAAATCCATTTTATCTACTTGAAACAAAAAAAAAAAAAAAATGGTGATGCTCATATTGGAAATTATGTTATTCATATAATAAATTGATAAACTCGCGTAACACGTCTGACCACTCTATCCCCCTCTGAATTTCAGTTTCGTTTATGTTGTCTCAAAGTAACTCCATATCTCGAAATACTGGATAAGAGAGTATAGTATAGCAGTATAGCACGTCATGTGGACCCCAACCACGTTTTCTTGTCAGAGATGGAATTACACGAAGAGCAAGGGAATAGTCGTATAAAACAATGACTACTGAACAGAATGAAATTTCCTAATGTTCGAGTTAAGCCACCTGAAAGATGAGAACCACCTGTTTTGTCACCGGGAATTTTCTATGAAAAACATTAAAGGTAGAAAAATGGCTGGATTTGCAATGATCCTTTATCATCGTAATCGCTCTTAACCATTATAACTCTCCATCATGAAACATTCTGTCACCATGGACATCCTTTTCACTTTAACCATTCTAATCGCCTTTAACCATCTTATTAATCTAAAACACGTGAACCACCTAAACCACATTAGCATTCCCTTACTATCCTTAACCGTCCTTAAGCAGTCTAGCTATCTTAATCACCCGTAAGCAATATAACAGTCCTTAACCCTAACCATTCTAAACGTCTGTAACCAATTTAAGAGCATCAAAAAAACACTTGAACCACCCTAATTGTCCTTAAATATTTTTAAATATTTAAAAAATCTCAACCGTCTTTACTCATACAAACCATCTTAAACATCCGTCTTAAACATAACCATCCTTAACCACTTCAACCATCCTAAACCTTCTTAACCGCCCTTAACCATCATAAATATTATCACAACCGTAGCTATCATAAATCGTTATCCATAATAACCAACTTTTAGTATTCCTAATTATCCTTAACTACTCTAACCACCTTTACCATTCTAACCGTACTTAAGTACATTAACAAATCCTTAACTGTACACAACTGTCCTTAACCACTTTAAATATCTTATTCAACCTTAAACATTATAACCGTCCTTAAATATCGTAACATCCTTAATACCGTGAACCATTTTTAAGAGTTTTTAACTAGAATAAGTATTATAACAGTATTTAACCATTGTAACCATTTGAATCACTCTAACAACCTTAACCACTCTAATCGTCCTTAACTACATTAACAATCAATAACTGTCCTTAACCGTCCCTATAACCATTGTTATAATCTTAATCTTAATATAATCAACTATAACCTTAATCATCTTTAAGCATTATAACCATCCTAAACCTTCTTAACCGACCTTAACCATCCTGAAATATCCTTAAACATCGGCAACCAAAATAACACTGTCCTTAACCATTGTAACCGTCCTTGCTCATAGAAACTATCATAAATACCCGTCATAAACATAACCATCCTTAACCTCTTCAATCATTCCAAACCTTCTTAACCATATAATATCCATATTTTTAAACATCCTTAACTACCATTGACTATCCTTAAATATCCTCAACCAAAATAAAAATCCTTAACCATCGTAACTGTCCTTAACCACTAATTATCCATAACCGTATCATTTAAAAATATTTAAATAGGAGGAGATTCTAAATGTTTCTGAGGGCATTGAATCCGTAACAAACCGTGACAATCCATGATAAATTTGCATTCTATTCTTTTTTAATATTATAAACATTTGCTGAAAATTCAGTAAGGCATATTTACAGAATTGCATCAATATTGGATATTCTATGAAGCGTGAAGTGAACGAAATTTTTCGAAAAGATAAACAGTCTAGACTGTAAAGATGTTACGATGATGCTCATCATATATAAAGTTTTTAAGAATTTTGAAGAGATTTCGAAGATTTCCAGATTGCTTAAGACCTAAATAGTTGCTCTAAAATCTTTTAAAATGTCTTGGAATGTTTTTTGATTTATTTTGAACCTTTTAAATTATTTTCAAAATCCCTTGAAGTCTTTTAAAGTCTATTGATAAAGTTTCCAGGGCGTTTTATGGTTCTTGAATATCGATTTCAAAATAAAAATTTGCTATTATATATTTCTATATTGATATTTAGAATACGTACGTTATCTTATTTAATAAAATTGTTCGTACGTTCGAAAAGCATCGATTGACCTATTTCTTATTTTTGATGGGTAGATCCTTCCTGTATGAGAAAGAAAATTTATTTGTTGTCTATGAGGAAACACAAAGTGTTCATGAAATGAGCAGAGAACATAATTAAATGTAAAATAATAATAATAATAATAATTAATAATAATTAATTGTAAAACCTGTGTGAACTTATATGATTAAAGAGATAAACGAAAAGAAAAAGAATTTTTCTTACATAATAGATACATAATCCCCCCTACGCATTTGGAAATCACCCTGCATCTTCCCTTAAAACTAAAAAATTCATAACAACCACCCTGAATCATTGGGTCAAAATGTTATTGCTGATAATAATTCTTTACAATGGTAAAAGACACTACAAAAGGTTTCATCACTCCAGCTTATTTGTAACTCATCTCATATTCACCAAAAAGCGTTTGGTTTAGGGGATGACATGGGGGTGAGTTCCAAGTGAACTGGAGGGACCAGAAATTTTGGGATGTATTTTAGCGTTGAGAAGACCTATGATAAACAATAAAATTTTGAGCCCACGAATTAGGGAGTTTTTTAGGGATTCTTTAATTCTAAGGGATGATATGGAATGAGTACCAAATGAGCATTGATAAGATTTATCATCAGCAAACTTCATGATATTTAGACAAGTCGAAGTTTTTATAATTAAAAAATTTTTAATTCTGAACCATTTTGCATATTTTTGAAATCTTTAGATTTCAATTTGCGTAGAATCCAAGTACATTTTTTTAAGAAGCGAAAATTCACTGATTTTCAGTAACTTTCTTTTCAAGATTTCATTCAGCGAAAATCGACTGACAATCAGATGAATTTGACTGAATCAGTGAAATTTCAGTTTTTCACTGATACAAGTGTAGAGAGAAACAATCAATACAAAAATTCGTGTTTTGAACATTCAGAAACTAAACGACATGAAAAGCATTAAAATCGGTTGACCTGATGAGCGTTTTACCCGCCTTTTGAAGCATTAAATCTGGATATCATTAGTAATGCCTACGCATCCATTATGTGTCTGTTACAGACTATTATCCGCTATCGTATTGAAACTCATATGAATTTCGCTTTGACAGATCAGGAATATCAGAATCAACTTCATTATTACTCAATCAGTCAGAGTTAGTTTCAATAGCATGACAAAGTGCGACATAATCGGATGTTCAAGGCGATCGATAGTATTTCATGCAGAGTGGGACGCTTTGATTGTTTGTGGCTAACCACTGGATGTATGAAAAATGTACAACAATGGGTCGAAATCTGTATAATGACGCCTAGCTCACTTTAAAGAACCGACTTTCCTTAATCTTCATAATTTCGGCGATTTCTTAATTCGCTCGTGGAAGAAATGAAGAGAAAAGATCCTGCGAAAAAGAGTTAGCCAAGCCTGGAGGTAGAAAGGGGATGGAATATGTTTAAAAGTCGAACGGGTTGGTAAGCAAGCAATTTAACTGTGAAACAGGGTTTTCCCCTAGCAATCGGATAAGGTTCGATCCCTACTTTAAAGTTCTCTAAATTCTAGGGGGGAGGGGGCTGTTTTACGGTTGTCGCTCTGAAGAGGATTTGAAAATTCGACAACTATACATGGCACCCTTCGAGTTCCTTACATACGTGTGGCTGGTAACCGCATAGTTATTAGCAGGGAAAGGAGGTCGAACTCCGATGCGAACTATAAGGGGTTCTGTTCTCTAATTGCTCGGCCTTTTCTGCACTTCCAGGTGCAGTCAAACGGTCGATAAATTAAGGTGACTAATGCAGCACACATTAGGGTGAAATATTTAGGACTTCAGATTTATAAGCGATCAATTATGGACGAATCATTGCTTATAACAGCTTCATGTTATGTGGAAATTTCACAATAAATCTAAAGGAAGTTTAGTACCAAAACAAGGGATTTATTACATTTTTTCCATAAAATTCCCAGACAATTCATGATGTTGAACGATGAAAAAAAGTTTTTTTTTAATTTTCTTTTCCGGTGGGAATAGTTTGTGGTGATCTAAAAATACATTATATGCACAAAAAGTCACAAATTTTTTAATTAAGGGGGTGAAAAATCAACCCTAGTTACTACATCGACTTAAAATCTAAAAAGTACCCCCTCTTTCGACAGATTTCAATACGTGAAAAATTATCGCTATACTAATATGCAACTTTATAGTGGAGTTGAGAATTCTCGGAGACACCCTTAGAAACCACACCCTGTAGAAAACACCAAATATCCCACCACCTGCAGCAGATTTTTAATCGTGAAAAAATTTCTTTAATAATCCCCGAAATAGTGAATGTCATAATAATCCACAGAAGAATTCTCGGAAGCATCCCTAAGACCCACCGCCTATGGAAAACACCAACAATCTCATCACCTTCAACGGATTTTTAAACGTGGACAATTCTCTTTGATCATCCCCAATATAATAGTTGAGGTGAGAACGTTCGCGAACACCCCTAAAAACCACCCCTTATGGAATGCACCCACAATCCCACCACTTACTACAGACTTACCATATAAACGTGAAAAATTCTTTTTAATAATTCCTGAAATAATAGTAGGTGTCATATAATAGTCCACAGCACCCAAAGAAACCACCCCTTATGGAAAACACCTTCTTTATGAGAAAATTTGCTTTAATGCCGTTTTTGCAACATTCGTTTGCACTTAAATGGACACCTCTTTCACGTATCGACATTTATTCAGTTTATTTATTAAATTGTAATCCAGCGCAACAAACACGTAAACAACGTATGTTTATTCCATTCACCCACATGTATAGTTTTCACGTTTTATTGAATACTTTTTGTAGAATTTTCGGAGAAAATTAGAATTCAAAAATTTTATTGAATTGTAATCACGCAGGGGCTACCAGCGTAGACTAATTTATTGCTTGTGTCCATGGAGGGTGATTTGGAAAATGATGTTCCTCACTCTGGAAACGTACACGTTTTCCTACTCTCAATTAATTTCGGTCTGTTATTTTACATGTAATCGGTCCGATGGAAAACCACTCTGGGTACTTTTATGTCCAATACTGTCGATTTCATTCCACGTACTGCTATTGACGAACTTTCATTCAACTTCGATAGATATACCATAGAAACATTGAAATAAACAAATTTTTGTATTGATTGTATATTAAACTAGAACCATTTTTTAAATATTGATTCATTTATACTGAAAATAATTTTTATGAATGAAACTTATAACCATTGACATCTTTGGTTGGAACAATATTTCTGTATAAACAAAAATAGGGATATCAAATGTAAACATCTATTCATATGTCTGCACTTTATATCACTCGGAAGGTGGTGCTAAAGAAGTGATAGTATCATATTGCAGAGGTGCATTATAGTCATGCGACACTTGATCGGAAATTCAATGAGGCTTGTTGCACTTGCACAACTCCCAACATTGTTATCCGTCAAGATTCCTTGGATGCTTTATAGGTGAACAATCTCGACGGACAAGTATTAAACATGGTGTTACTGCACCCTTGGCTTACTAATCGACCCTGAAGCGTCACTCTGTAAACTCCCCATGCCGCGCCGGCCGATTCGTGACGTTTGATCTTAATTTACTCGAGTAGCTTGGAAGTGCGTTCCACTCCCTGTTTCATGTCACTTCTTTTTTTACATATATAATCACTCCCAGGTATTTCATTCTGTTTTTATCTACTGTAAGTAATCTGCAGAAAGGCTGGCACGCACAGTAAATGTTCCGTCAGAACAATTTATAATTTGGAAACATAAGGTTGAATAATTTTAGGACATTTAGAAATACCTGCGTTAACTTGCTTAATAGATGCTGAAATCCTCAAATCGGGGGTATTTCCTCTGAGTCCTCAAGACCTGGTCATACCCAAATTACAATATTCAAACATCTTCACTTAACTTTTAGCGTTCAACAAAAAAATTACAGTCCACTTTTTTTTATCATTATTCATGTAACTTTGTTTCCAAAATATATCTATTAAACACACGTTTCGTCAGTGTTTTTATTCATTGAAATTGTGCGAGTGACTTTCTATTCGTATATTTTACCTTTTAACAACAATCTTTAGAGTTTATCTTCACATTTTAGAAATAAGAGTAGTAATTTAGTAGTAAATAGTAGAAGACCTTAAGATAATCTCACGCAGAGTGTTCCATCCTAGGCTTTTTATTACTTTACGAAATGATACATAGTAACAATTAGGTTGTTATATCGTCCCAGCAGCCTTTGTATTTAAACATTAACAATGGTCACAGTAATCCTAGCATAGCTCTAAAGGACCTTAAGCGCGTCAAACTAATCCAGTGAACTTCGAAGCATCGATTAAACTTTATTATGATACCAATTTATGACACTCTCATTTAAATCCGTCTCCTTTATTGTTTTCCTAAGTAACTTGATGCTCTGCAACCTCCCTTCCTACTATATTTTGTGAACTTAATGTCCATTACTTCTAATTAAGATTGAGACATTTCTTGTAATTCAAACAGGCAACACCTTACCATGTGGTATCAGGCAGTTGTAAGCAACACTCTTTCTCTCAGTTTCTCTCTTAAAATATTAATAGTTTGTGTAGTTTAGTAATAAAGGAATTTAAAAAAAAAACTCCTACAATTATTACAACACATACAAACACCAAAAACGTGGTCCAAATGTACGTCTTAATACTATCATTCTATGTTAATCCGTTCCGTGTGAGCCTCAATTAAGGAACTCTCCAACTATTCAGGTCTACTGATCAGAAAATCCAATTTCACAAACCTTTGAGAAAATCATCGAGGCTCTATTATTAAAGAGTTTTCTTGTGCTATCTCGAGGTGCTTTTAAGAGTTTCCAATTTGTATCAAACTATCAACACTCTATTAACAATAGAGTTTTCTAAATTCTAACTGAGGTTTCACTTGGTAGCTTGCGGGTACACCCGCTGGCTTCCATAGTGAATTGTGAGTGCTTTAGTTGTGAGGAAGAACCGCATTTCTAGTTTTCTTCGAAAATCCTTTAACTGTAAACTTGATGAATTTTGTGAGTGAAACTGCTAAAAACATTATATTGGAAAATAAATATGGATTACATTCGAAAGTGTATTTTGATTTCGATCGCTAGTGCTATTTACCAGAAATTAAATGAGTTATTAAAACAGTTCGCAGAGCAAAACAATTCCACTTCAAATCTGATTAAACAAATGCTTCAACTGCCAAAGAAATTTGCAGCACATACACATGGTGGTGCACTTCATAACGTAACATCGAAACTCACACATTTGGCAATGAACTGAATTCATATTTCAGCGGTATTATGCCTTGTTAAATGTCGATCTTCCTTTCACGTACAATCGGAGAACTAAATGCATACTTTTGTACGCAGGACCTTTGCATAAAGGTATCCATTGTAGTGTATGCATTTAATGCACGATTGTTATCGATTTCGATTGTAACCGTAAGATCTATATTACAATACTAATCTAAAAATTGATATCTTCCGCCATTTCAGACCTGCCTATAACTTGGGCCGGAAACAAGAGTGTACAAATGCCTATTCAAGAAGGTTCAGAAATCTAAATGACTTTATTTGTACCTATAATGAACAAAAAATGTGTGCCCGTAATGATTTAGGTGCTCCTTTAGTCATTATTAATAATGAGCTGGCTAGTGAAATTCACATTTATAAAGGAGAAAGTCAGGGTGAAAGAAGTCCTGATATTTATATAAACTTGCAAACAGGCGAATACGTTGTTTGGATCTGGCTATTAAATATGGGAAACAAAATGATCTTCTACATCAAATAAATCTATGGGTATTACTCATGTGGTATTTATTTCACTTATCATTTCCTGATCATTTGATTATTTGGTGGCTTCAAAACAATTAAAAATTATATCAGAATATTGATGCAATCGATGAATCGTAATAAAATGTTGAAATACTCTTTCAGTATATTATATTGTATTATTATTATATGTTTATTACGCTTTGTAAATCTTCAGTGTTGATATATGTCATACGACTTCTGACCTATATTTTTAACGTCTTTACCAATAAAAATCTCATATCACTATACTGTCGTTTTGAAATTCTACAAAATCGGTATCACGCAGCAAAGGAAGTTAAACTATAAGAAATAAACAATAATGATTAATAAATTGAGTGTAAAACTGAACTGAACTGAAAGTAAAACTGTTTTATAAATTTGGAATCATTTATAAATATTGAGACTGAAAAGATTATTTTGTTAACGAAATAAATGAAGCAATTTATTGTATATTATAACAATAATAACAATAATTAGCATCGCTAAGCGCTCATCGACTACAAAAGGTATGCTGGATAAATTCGGCTAACCTTGGGAGATTATTGGAGCTATTCGGATTTTTTCATATATAGTAATTTGCAATTTCCTTAACTATTAATTTCTGTAATTTCTTTTATATTATTTGATATAATAAAACTATCAATTTTTATTATTCTGCATGTTCATACATAAAATATCAATCTTTGCTACTGAATATAGCAATTCTTGCGTTCTAAGATATTACATTTTGATATCTTGATTATAAAGTTTTGTATTATTTTAGAAAATGCTGGAAATTTTATTTCCAGGAAAAGACTTATGATTACCCATTAAAAAATGCATATAATTTTATTGTCATGAAGCATTAAAGTTAAACTATAAAATACGAACAATATTCAAAATCTACCATTTGGTTTCGTCTTCAGCGTAGCAACTAAAAAAAGCCGAATATCAGTTATTTAGTACAAAAAATGTCAGAAAAAATAGATTTGCTTCTGTTAATCGTTTGCGGTATTTTATGCCAAGGAATTATTGCGGCTTCATCAGACGTTGATATCCGTAAGGAAAATTACATTACCCTTTTGAATAATTCTAAACGTATATTCTATAACAGAATGAGGAATACTTCCCAGATTAATTTATCAAACATAATAGTTGCAGAGGAATCATCGGATATTCTTGTACGTGAAAAGCGTGTAATTGATCTCGATCGGCTGGGAGACACTTCAATACCGATTGAGCAAGTTAATTATATGACAATTATTAAAGAAAATAATCGAGCACATTGCGCCGGAGCGATACTGTCAGTACACAATGTCATCACCGCTGCGAGCTGTGTTTCACTTTTCCCTCGAAATATGTACCAAGTCACATCTAACTCAGCATTTGCACACTGGGGTGTACTTCACAACGTAACATCGAAAGTAACAACACAAGGCAATGCTCCATATCATTCAATTGACGGTATTGCCTTAATAACTGTATATCCTCCTTTCACTTTTGGTCCAAAAACTGGAAACATACTCTTTTACACAGGAAATTTACGGACAGGTACAGAAGTTACTGTTACTGGATGGGGATGCAGCTACCCATTATTGTAAGTGTAGTCAATAATATACTTTAAATACACGAAACCTAACTGTTAAAAATTTACTTTGGAAATTTTCTAACATTTGTAGTTGAGCTTTATTTCCGAAGCATAAGATTTGCGTATAAAAACGCATGACATTGTAGTTTCGAAAGGATGGGATTGTAATATTGCTATTTTATTATGTTTCAGAACTCCCCGGGGAACTCAACGGAAACTACGCCAAATCAATATTCCAATAATGGACCATAGAGAGTGTGCAAATGTTTTCCGAGGTCTTTTGGTGATTAATCATAAATATATTTGCACTTCTCATCCGCGAAAATACTGTGCCTACTCTGATCTCGGTGCTCCTTTAGTTGTTAATAATATGCTAGCTGGGATTCACGTTCTTAAACCAGATATTTCAAATAGATTAAATCCTGATGTTTTCATAGACTTGCAACTACCTGAATACAGTGTATGGATTAGGCAAAATATTCTATTTGAGTGAATCAGCGAAAATTCATAGATTCTTAGCAAATTTTCGCTGATGGAGATAACTACGAAAATGTTAAGTACGCTGTTATAAATTTCAACACGGATTTTACTACAAATGTATTGGAATAAATGAATAAATCAATGCATCACAAGAATTCATAAGAAGATAAATGAATAGTATTGATAGTATTAATTTAATAGTATTTTAGAGGATAGAATAG
>JAUESI010020100.1:0-14126 GCA_032275145.1 Synergus laeviventris | reverse complement strand
TTTTCTACACAAATGTCAATGAAGGTTGCCTACATGCAGGGGTTACATTAAAATTTAATAAAATCGGGATGTAACAGAGATTCCACCGTCGAATCGTTGCGACTTTTATACAAAGGCGGCGGCGAATCCAACGTATCTTCTGGACTAAGGCCTTGAATTTTTCTGCTTACGTGCCGAAATGCTCCTAAAATCTCGTTGGCTGAAATCTTGACGATCGGTCCGTGAAACGCCGTCCACGCTCTTTGTATTCAGTCTTTTTTTCACTCTTACACGCACTTTTAACCAATTTCTGGACCCTTAGTTGGGCGCCAGTGTTACGAGAGGTTTTCCAATTGATAGTTTTTATTATTTAAGAAAACAAAGATTCACATGAAATTTAGTACAAAAGTCAAAAAGATCGGGTAGAGTAAAACAAATATTAAACTGATCGCTAAAGATCCGTGTGGGATGATCGACTTTTCAATAACCAGGCGACGGTCTCTCTAACGAGTAACTGGCTTCTTTGTAGCGCCCTCTCTTCTTCGTGCGGGAGCACAAAGCTAGGATTGTACAAAGTCAAATAAAGTTGGGGTTTTTAGGATCCCCGCGTTACAATAATTTTTTATTTTTATTAATCTGTATTTAAATATTGTTCACAAATAATACACAGTTTAATTCTACAACCTCACAATATTTATTCATTCTATAAATCCTATTATTTGTAAAAAAAATCGTTAGAAATATTCGACACATTTGTAACAATAGATATTTTTTATAACATAATTAATTTTTATTGACGTCTTCATTTTTTATTGGTTTATCATAACGAAGCAACAAACTTCTTTTCTCATTATTTTCTTAGACCTGCTTGGGTATCCCAACATACACCTGTCAATTGACTTAGAAATATTTTACCTTTCAAAAGAATATTTCAAAGTTCTCATATTTTATTTCTACGCAACTACGCCGTGTTTTATTCCCTCTCCCGCGACGCTCAGTATCTCTCCCGCCTTGGCGACTCTCCGAACTATCCTACTTTTTTCGAAAGAGCCAATCTGCGACGGCTAGGTAAGGCATGAGAGGTATCAATACGAGCGTACGAGCGTGGATCAGTGAGAACCCCCGAGACCCAAACTTGTACCAACTTTCCCAAATAAACTCAATTTTACGTTCCTAGTTAATTTTTTTTTTTTTTTATCTTTTCATAAGTAGCAACTTAGTTTCCCTCGTTCCTGCATGTCTTAATTTCAGGAGGAGCAACCTCGCTGAAGACCACGACGCTGAGAGTCCAGTTCCTTTCGCCCGGGAGAAGGTTCATCGCCTGGAAGACGGACTTCGAGATTCCCTCTAAAAAACCAATACCTCCATCTTCCTAATCCTCATATAGAATACAAATCCTAGGCGCTTAGCACAACATGAGCGAAGTACGGCTTCCACCAAGGATCCCCTAAGGTGGTTGCTCTAACGTGGACTCTCCGCTGGCTGCATCCTCTACGATCCCTGTCGATGCAAGCACTCCTTTCCTAGTCGACCTGAGCACGGGTCACTACTCATGATTTGACACCAAAAGAAGACGCGCCGAATGAATGGTGTCCGGAAGACCATTCCCTCGGTAAGGAACTGACAGCCCTCTTGGGAATTGAATACGACGTGGGCGGGATTCTGACCATCCTCGCGTAAACCCTGGTTTCACCATTTCTCCCGGTCCTTTTTTTTCTCCCTTTCTCTAAACTTCGCTGAATAACAATCGGTCCTTTTCAGGACCAAAAATTATTTTTAACGAAAGAATATGCCCTAATTCTCTCCAACAGCCTTACACCCACACTCTTTGTTGTCAGTATAAACTTTTTAATTTAGTTCAATTAAGCGTTCATTTCAACAATCATTACACATAAATCTCCAAAAAATATATAATTTAATTGAAGTTAATTATTTTCATAATTTACGATATTTACACGTGTCAATGCTAAAAATTTAATATTTTTTAGAATTACATATTACTTATTGTTACTCTTTGAGAAGTGTATAGTTAATAAGAATTTATAATTTAAATTTATTTTAAATAAGACTCTTTTTTATACATTTTTTTATTATTCTATAAACTTTTCAAACTGAAAACAGTTTTTACAATATATCCTTACAGGTATGTATGTCAACATTACCTTACCCACGTCACATTTTCTGCACTCTTCAGAACTTTTATTGTGTTTCTTAAAATCTTTACCTAATATATAATACCGTTTCTAACTGAAACACGGTTTAGGAAAGAAGATAAATAAAAATAATTTATTTTTGCTTATGCTTTGATCTGACTGTAATTATTGCAAAGACCGTAATAACGGCGTTCATTTGCACCCAGTGCTTTTCTCTTCTTATCTTAAATAAAAAACGGTAGGAGACAGTAATGAATTTTAACCACAAATGCGTTTGTTGGTTATCATTCGTGATTTGATTTGGGTAAAGACTAATGTTCATCACGAAAATCGTTCCCGTATTTCTTACAATGAGAAAAGAGCTGAGAAATTGCAAGTATCGCCTATTTCTTGCGATTTGATGATCTCTCTATCACAAGAGCCCCTGTTGGTAGGGAGAGTACTTAGTCTTCCCTGGGCATGAGCTCTCCAATCTACTCGGATCGTTGCGCACATCTGAACTGATTTCTAGGCGACGCAGTAGCATACTCTACTCGACCCTAATAAGATTTGCACATACTACTTATAAATTTAATGTATAGCAATACAATAAAGTGCACTTATTTATTTTGCAGGTACAGATCAAAGTAGAAGAATTGGCGAAAATATTGAATACAATTACGTATAAACAATGTCTGGTGTTTTCAAATTATCAAACTCGGTAAGTATTGACAAGTTTTTAATTTAAATAATAGTTTATTATGCGTCCAGAGGTTAGGAGAGGAACTTCTTAAGTCCAGCACCTCAAAAAAACTCTATGTGAAAAAATCCTTTCTCCGTAATACGTACGATATTTTTCATAACCTACTCATGATTTCAGACGTCTCCTATAACGCAGTCATGATTTCTACTCACATTACATTTTAAATGTAGGGATAATGATTTACGAGGTGTGAAAGGCCCCCAGAGAGAAAGGAGATAGTACTTTGAATATAAAATAAAAGTATTAAGTTTGTTGAATTGGAAAGATTTAAAAAAAATTCGTTTCCACTTCTGAAAAGTTCCAAAGAAGCTTCAAAAATGAAAAAATCTCTAAATATGAATTACTTACAGACTATGTTCGCTTACAGAAATCAATTGTCGAGGAAATAGGCAGCTTCAAAATTTTCTAGCCTTCTTTTTTACACGAAAACTTATACGTGTTAACTTTGAAATTTATTGGGTTGGACAAAAAACTTATCGAACTTTTATATCTGTATGTATATTTTACACAAATTTAGAAGCTAAAACAAAAATTGTGAAATGAGTCGAGAAAACCATTTCTCGAGGTGCATTTGCCAACTTCGCGAGGATTGAAACCATTCGGATTGAATAGTGGACTAAATCGCCATATAGTCTCGTTTGATGCAATGATTGAAACTCGAAGGTCAAGTGAAAAGAGGTTGCTTCATCGAGGTCATCAACTCCTGTTAAAACTATGTGACCAAGGCTTTGATATTCTTCCAGGAAACGAGTGTAAGCTTCTAAGAGAGAAAAGTCGCGGTCGAGGCAACGTTCCATACGATGAAAGATTCGTAAAGCTGGACGATAAGAGTTTCCAAATGCATTGTCCTTGTGCCTCATTGGAAGACGAACTACAAGTTATCCTTCAGAATTGTGTGAGTGAGTTGAAACGAAGAAGTCCTCATATTCTTGATCTTCCGAAGTTAAGGTCATTTTTTAAGGAATCTCTTGGTCCTCCAAGAATTTTTGAAGATCCAAGGTCACATTGTGCACAGGCGAGATGTGCATGCGAGCAGCTGACAATGATTCCCTTCCTGAATCCACTGACGTATTTCCTATGGTCCTTCTGGACAAGATCCACCCGAAATAAGTTTCCTGAGCAACAAGAGCAGTAACGGATCCCTTACGAATTTTTGGAAGAAGCATATATGGAACGAAATCTGCTCTAATGATAGAGAATGAAGGTTCTGCTCCAGAACCTCCCTACTTCCGAAATCTGGATCAGCCAAGCGTAGTCCTGAAAGCTGAGGCCAATTTCCACTGCCCTCTTCGAAACGTGGGTTATATGGAGAAAGTTTGAAAGAACAAGAGCACCAACATAATATTTAAATTCCGATTCGAAGTGTGGAGTCAGAAGACAAGGGACTAATCCATGAGTTGGAGCAGGCTGATTGGTGCCCATGACTTGCCTTGATTCCTAAGATTACTGTCGGTAAAAGACCTTTACCTCTATGGCGAGTGATATAATGCTCCACTTGATGATTGGTAGTTGAATTCTGTTGACTAATTTCCCCATTGTTCGGTATCCGTCAAATGAAGTTCACAGCCTGTGAGTTGAGATGAATCATGGTATGATATGCCTTTGCTCACAGAGTCGACAGATTCAAGCTAACGAACAATCATTCAAATTGTGCTGACGTAAACAATTAAGGCACAGTTTCCTCTTGCTGATAAATTCCCTTCGTTGATCCGTAGTCACGCACGGAACTTTTAACAGTACTTTAATAAATGCTGCTGTTCACAATTATATTTTAATTTTGTTGATCTATTTGGTCAGTGGTAACATGCGATGATGCTGCTAATCTCCTTGTCGAAAAACGATCATCCCCGTTCTGCTTCAAAGAATTAAATCTTGTATTTTACATTGAGCTTGAAGAATCCTTGGATGCTAAAGATAAAGACTGATCCTCTAGTATTTCCTTCCAGACTTTCTAAAGTATTTATCCTATTATTCAGAAACTACGTAAGGATGAATACAATGGATGATAGGTCGAATCTCCGACACTGATCAGTGCACGAAGTTTCCCGAACCGAGGTTAGTTATAATCAAAATGGCTTTCTATTAGTCACAGCACTTTTACACGGCATCCGCTATCCAGTTATTATATAGATCAGTGAGCTCCGAGCAATATTTCCCATTCACGTTGAGTTTAAGGTTCTAAACATTTGGTCAAAAAGAAGACAAGCAATGGAGACTAAACATCAGTAACACAACCTAATGCATTAAGAGCCTCTAAAATCTATACCGTGGTATTGAACAGTTGATTTAGACCTAAGCTACTTCTGTTGTCAAGGTTTTCAACGAAAAAAGAACTGATAAATAACAATTAATTAACATTCACATGTTCTCTTCGCGATTAATCAACAAGCTCCATGCACGTTAATAATTGTCATTTGTGACTGGAATGTTCCTTAACAATTGAACTGGCTCTTCAGATAAGTTAGTTATAAGATAATGCAATTTTATGACATCTTTAATGTATGAATTGCTATCAACCGGACTCTATAACATTTTATTTATCAATGGACATATTATCTCCTGCAAAGTAGGCAGTCCCCTTCCCGGCCCTTACACTACTTTTTACGAAGTACCCACTTTTGGAAGCAATTTTGAAGTTCCTTTTCTGAGAGGCCGTAAATGAACTGCATCGCTCTTTTCTTCTCTACATCAACGGACTCCAATGTAGTTCCTTTTAGCCTAGACTTGATCTTCGGGAACAGAAAAAAGTCGCACGGGACTAGATCAGGCGAATACGCTGGATTTTCCAATATCGGAATTTTTTTCCGCTAAAAACCGCTGAATCGACATCGCGTTGTGTGCTCTCGCGTTTTTCTGGTGAAGAATCCATGAGCTGTTTTTCCACATTTCCGGTTTTCTTACACGTTCACAAAGGGTTGTCAGCTTGTCAGAACCTTCTTAGAATACTCCTGGTTAATAGTTTGACCTTTAGTTAACCATACGATATGAATAATTCCTCGGATATAACAAAAAAAAAAACAATCATAATTGCTTTGAATTTGGACTTACTCATCCGTGATTTTTTTTTGTTTGGTGAACTGGGACTCTTCCAATGCATGGATTAGCACTTACTTTTTGGATCATATTGATAAAACTATGATTCGTCACATGTTATTACATTTTAGAGAAATTTTGAATCATTTTCCGCATTTGATATAATTTATATTTCGAGAATTTAAGAATTTTATTTACTATTCTAATAATTTATTTTCATTATTTTAGGGCCCAATCTGTCTGCAATAAGATTACTTCCATGGGATTTCCTGGAATATATATTGCAGGTAATCAGGACATGAATATACGACTAAACTCAATTGCAATGTTGAAAAATTACCAGTGTCGAATAATGGTGACAACTGATTTGACAGCAAGAGGCATTGACGCCGAAAACGTTAATCTCGTCGTTAACTTAGATATTCCAGTAGACAGTGCAACATATTTGCACAGGATAGGAAGAGCCGGAAGGTACGGCTCTCGCGGAATTTCTATAACTATTATTTCGGAAAAAGAACTTGAAACCTTCCGAAAATTGATATTCACTGTAGAAAGCGATCATTTCGCAGTTCTTCGATTGCCAACCGCTTATCCGAAAGATATTTGGGATTTAAATGACATGACGCTAGAAAAATTTGTTTGGAAAAGAGATGAACAAGAGACGAAGATTGAAAATCCGATAGAGAGTCTAAAGAGTGTTTCTGTAAAAAGCAGAAGTCATAGCAAAAAACAAATTAAAGACGAGCCTCTGGAAAAAAATAGTTTTTTCGAAAAAGAAAAAAATGACATTTTTGCACGTCTTGACTCTCTATTAGCTTCAAACGATTTCATACAAAAAGATGTACAGAAAAAACAAATCGATAAAAACAATGTAACTGTGAATCAATGCGAAACAAAAAGTATTTCCAAAATTAAATTAAATTCAACCATTATTGTTCCTTCGATTTGGCGAAAACTCAATGAGTCTGTCTCGTTTGAACTCCATGTAACTGACATTTTCGAAGAGAGCAATTTAGAAACTGAAAGAGAGAATCTCAGACAATCGTTACTTGTCGATATAAGTAGCAGAAACAAAGAGATCAAAGACAGAAGCTGTAAAAAAGAGGAGGCACAATCTAATGAATCTCCTAATTTCACAGAATTAATTTGCTCATCCTTGAGTGAATTTTCTGTCGATGTTCAAGACTTGAGTATTATTGATGAATTTAATAAAAGTCTCTTATCGTGGATTCGTGTAAGTAAAAATGATAAAACTAGCTCAAAAGAAGAGATGATTAAGTGGAAAGATCACCTCGCGCACGAGATAAATCGGTTAGAAAAACTGCTACACAATTCTGAATATGTTATAAAGGATAGTGGAGAAAGAAAATTGTGCGGAAAATTTTGGAATTCGCTAAGAACCTTCTACAAATTGCAATATAAAGCTCTTTCTTCGGATAATTTTGAAGGTCAGTGTCATCATCATAGAATGTCTGACATAGGATCTGTTTATCCACTTCCAATAGTTGAAAACGAGGGAGGATTTAGGTTAAATAATTTCGATTTATCGGAAAATGAAATTCAAGAGTACTACGCAGCTATAAAATATTTACGGTCAAGTCATTATTTCAAGAAAAAAGTTTTAATAATGAAGAAGTTGCTGGCGTTTGTCGATGAAAAAGAGCGTTTGAATTTAGAAGAAATGGCAAACAAGTCGGAGAAGAACAAGACAAGTTTCCAGAATCTAATACAGTTTTTAAAAAAGGAAAGAGCTGAGAGAGAAATAGAATCGAATCCCAATAAAGGAGATTCCAAAGAGGAGATAAACTTTTCGACTAGAAATCAGGATTATATTTCTAGCAACTGCTCATTGAACGATAAAGGTAAGAATTTCCACCTATGTTGAATATAGCTATGTCGTTCAAGGCGCACGGAAAAAAGTTCTTTAAATTATACATTTATATCTCTAGAATAGCAATGTATATACAAGATATACATTCTTAGATTCAATCATAACTTTTTAAAATACAGGTACTGAAATAAATAACTACAAAGGCCTGTTTTATACATTCACATTGCTGAAACTTATATATATGAATATTTATGATATCAATCGAAATTTTTAATGTAGAGATGTTTGAATTCATAAAATTTAAATCAATGTACATGAATTATGTATAAAGAAACTGCCTGAATATATCAATATAAAATATAGAGATGCGGTTTTATTAATGCAACGCTCCTAATTCTTTTTTTCCCTGCGTTTTTCGAAAATCAAGGAAAGAATAGATGTTTATAATTTAATTCCTATTTGAGAGAGGATATATACCTAATTTGTTTTCTCGACATTTAGATGTTAATTAATTTGAGAATTTTTGTAGTGTTTATTATTATTAACAATTAGCTTCTTGGATCGAGCCTGGGTTTGTTATTGTCGAATCGAGTTCGGAATTTATTATTGCTCTAGCAATTAGCGAAATTACTTTTGACAGAGAGAGATCGAGTTTTTTTTATGTTTTAAACGGTCTGGCATTGATATTATAGGCTTCGAGTATTATCGTCTTTTCGCAATTATCATTTGTTTTGTTACGGTTATTTATAATTTTGAAAATTTTCGTTTTTATTGGTAAGTCTTTAAATTATCAAAATTCTGGGTGGTACAAAAAACTAAAACGTTTATTGTGTTTAAAAAAATCAAATAATCTAATATTAATATATTTTATTTAAAAATATGAATGATGAGATCAAATTTTCTGCTGAAATCATTTCAACATTTTTTTTCATTTTTTTTTCATTTTTCGAAGTTGAATCATGGAAGATTTATTTAAAAAAGCATTTATTTAAAATGCAAAGTTCTCATTGAATGAGCACAAAAGTTTATTCAAGTTTAGAGCTAGTTCAAATAAATTGTTCACGGACTTTGAATGTACAATACAAAGTTACATCATAAGAGAGTACTCCTTGCCGCGTGTCAAGTACTGTGGCGTTATTTCCTCGAAATGTAGTGTTTTATTGTGCCCAATGCTTGGCTCACACATACATAAAAAATGTCCGACTATGTCTCCCGTGTACCACCTAAATTCTCCTTTAGGACTCGAGAAAACTTTCCAAACGTGCTTTTTTGTCTCCAAAACTTGTGCAGAATGTCACGCGAAGATAAGCTTTAATGCTGTTTTTCGACTTAAACCGCCAAATTCTTTTCTAAATTACACCTAGACTTCATGTGTTCTACAATTTTTGTCAGATATTCCTGTATCGGAATTTAAACGCTTTCCATATGTATTATATAAAAAACAGGCTACAGGTCAATAGATACCTGGTGCTTTAATTAGCTTATTGTCCAGTTGGTGATGCAAAAGCTTATACTTATATTGTCTTGCTTCTACAACCCAACGAATCTTAGTGATCCAACGAAATTCGTTAGATTCCTCTGTTGACAATTGTGAGCACTTTCCTTTTAATGCAGGCATAAGTACCATGTATCCTTGTTCTTCTAACTACATTTTAACATTTTGAAAGCCTCTGTTGACTATACAATTGTCGCCTTTTCGTACAAGTGTTTTTATGCCATGTGAGCCGGAAAAAACGATCTTCATAATCTTTGCGTCATTTTGAGTAGCGCAAAATGGACCAGGCTTATCAACGATGTATCCGTCTGTCGTACAGATTGTAAAGCGCTTGCACAATGGTACTTTTTTTTTGCCCTGAAAAGAACTTTCTTTGGCATCAGTTGGTCCTCGTACAATTTCTTTGTTATGGGAGATGTATGATTAAGGATAAGTTCATCTCTAGAAACTGTTTGCCTTCGGAAAGACACAGGTAAAATATCTTCATTGAACGCATTGAGCACTGAACCACAAAACCTTGATACTTGTTGCTCACGATTCAGTCCTAGAAGTGCGGTAATAGTGGCATTAGAATTGCCACTGCGTAACTTAAACAAAAATACAACCAGAGCCTATTCAACGTTCCTGAAACTGGTGTCTCTTATTGATGTCATTTTATTTCCCAACTCCAATACGTTTTGCCAAGTCGGTCCGGTTAATACTTTTAGACGCTCTTCTGATAGAGAAAAGTTTCCTATCTTTTCTTTTATATTGCATTCACAACGATTGAAAGTTTGCTCCATAAAATGCTTTTCATCTACAAATTCAACTGTACTGCTATTTGAATATATGCACAAATACTGCAATTCTTCTTCAAAGAAACGCTCCTTAAGGAGATGTGCTAGGTAGCATCGATTTTTTTTCGGGATGTATATTTCCATTTTTATAAATGCTTGCACACGGGCATTAAGGGGTATAACTGTTATATTATTAGCTCTGGAGCACAAAACACAATATTTATGGGTAGATATTGTTCTGCAAAAGGGTATTTCGACCTTTTGACAATGATGACAGAGTTTTTTTTTCCTTTTATTTAATGGTTGCATACTAGGATCTGCTTGGGATTTAGTTATCCCGCTGCTGTCTCCAATTTCGTTGCAATCTTCTTCTACTTCTAACGATGTACGTATACTCAAGAAGTATAAGTACCGTCTTATTGATCAACATAGATAACGCTGTTGCTTCAGCCTCCGTATGAATTGTAACTTGTGTACCATTCGCCTTTCACACATTTCGTTGAATGAGTTTTTTTAGAAGTTGAAATACGCTATGCTAAAACCTTGGAAAAAACTAATAACACAAACCTCACAAACTCAAACATCGCATCTTTATACTTAGTAACGACTTTTACATGTTTCATAATGAATTTGTCAATTATTGCAAACGATTTGATTTTGATTGATTGATTTATTACTGTGTTAATAACAATAATAGTACAATTGAACGTATTACACGTATTCGCCACAAACAATGAATATCTAAGTTTTATTTGAATAGAGAAAGCTTAAATTACTTTCTCTCAATTATAGGATTCGTATTTGGTATCATGGCCATTAAGATAAGATTGCAATGTTGTGTGGTGTTTTTAATGAATATTAATGTTATTTGTTTAAATAAGCGATTTTGCGTTACTTCTGTGGTTGTGCAAATGGCAGATACACAGTAGGATGTTGCTCGGACATTACTGCAGTTATTTACTACCTTGCATATTCCAGATATCTATCTAAACTCGTAAGACCGGCAGAGAATTTAACAAAACTCTTTCACTATGAAGAAGTTGACCCGGTGATAAATGAAGATAGTGATGCCGACTAAATCACAATAATTAAAGATTAAATTAAGGGGGAGAAACTGTATTAGGCCTCTTGGGGAAACTACTAAAAAAAACGCCGCGTACTGTACCTCTTAGGTCGTGTGGAAACTAGTATAGACGAAATTTTTAATCCGACTCTCGGCAACTATTAGACCAATTGTCTGAATAGGTGAACATTTGGATGAACATTTGGCATAAATTTCAACCTGATACGAGCTGGGTCAGATTTTACATGCTTATCGGGCATATCAAATTTATGCATGTTTAATTCTTTAAAAGAAACATTAAAACCCTATCAAATCCTTAGTAATTTATTCGGAATTTAAAAATGTGTTGAAATCTATAAAAACCTGTGCATTTTTGCGATAATCCTAAACTCTTATAAATTCTTTTAATACTCCTTCAACTTTTTTAAAACCATTTAAAATACCTTAAATGTATTGAAATCCTTTAATTCCTCTTCGAAATCTCTGACAATTGTTTGAAACCCTATAAGGCGATTTAAATTCCTTAAAATCTCTTGTTGTTAGTTCGTGCTCTAAGGTAGCTCTTAGATGCTAAATCTTCTTATAAGAAATGTGAAGGTAAAAGACATTGAATTTGATGCACCAGTTCAACAGTTACTGAATAAGCACTCTTTATTTAAAGTGTTAAAGTTAAGAGAGAATTATTAGTAATTCTATACAAAAGTAGTAGATAATTTAAAGTTTACTATCGTATTGATTGAGAAAGATGTAATTCGGTGCCCGGTTTTTCCTTCACTGACTGTAAACGTAATCACTCATCACTCACACATATCACCTTCTTATCGTTAGAAGTACCAGTATTAATCACTCATTCACAATTCACCTATCTCACACGTACAAGTTCAGAAAGTATGAGTCCTCTGATTTTATAATTACAGACATATGTGGCACCAACTATTTCGAATAGATTTTCTCAATCTTAACACTTGTAATTGTTTAAAATACCTTGCAATCCCTGTTGTTCGCACAATCCTCTTATATATTGATTTGAGTTATCATGTTTTTTGCTAAGGGTATTCATTAATAATAAAATAATTGGACCATTTCTTTTTCAGAAAATATTAGCAGTTATGATCGTCAAGAGCCCTATTTGGAAAAAATGGACAAAGAAAAATCTCTCGCATCTAATCTCTGCAGTTTTGGCTATTTTCATCCATGCTATGATCAATTTGTACGAGACAAAGAAAATTCAGATTTTCAAGAGTCTAATTTTTGTATATTTTTTTCTGATTTAAGCGTCAGTGAAAATGCTATTGAGGATCTTAGAACCAATTTGAATGCCGAGAAATTTTTAAAAGATTTATCATTTAATGTTAAGTTATTGCATTTGCATGAATATACCTCACAAATGCTTGCCAATTTTGCAGAGAATTCGTAAATAAAGAATGCTCTTCTATTATATCCGCATTTTTTCTCTATCCTATCATAAAAAAAAAGAAGTGGAGATTATATTAACTCTTCTATAAATTCACTGCAGCACTGTGATGTTGTAGTTTTTACAACTTACAAAGTAATGGAAAATAAAAAACTAATACACAAGTTAATGAAAATAATTAATGAAATATAAAATAAATGAATTATTAAATTCCCACGAATATTTCAATTCCTGAAATGTGAAACTGCCGAACAGTTAATTATTTATTAATTAAAAAATTATTAATTAATTAATATTGTCTGGGATTTCAAATCTCAGTAGTTGAAATATTTATATAAGTATTTAAGGGCATTGAATAAACGAACTCTGAATTTTTGTGGCGACACCAATGCACACTGGCAGAGTAGACAATGGCAGATGGCAGATAAATTGAAATTTCACGTGGGGAATCTTATGATTATACACAACTCCGGAATTTGTAAAAAAAAAACGAGAGAAACTCCCGGAATTCGGTAACTTCCAACTATAAGTCTGTAAGAGAGAATTTCGCGATTGATAACACACAATGAAATGCCACGGTTGAAAAGGTCGACATAATACTATCGGAAAATGATAAAGGTTTGATATCTAGAGTGTCAGACGTTCACTGTAGCGTCACACATGTTTTCGACCGAAAATTTGAACTACTCTGCCATCTCCCGCGCTGTGACATCATTTTCCGATGGCGTTGTGTTGATCTTTTCAACCGTGGCATTTCTTTATGTGTTATCAATCACGAAATTCTCTCTTACTGACTTATAGTTGGAAGTTACAGTATTCCGGGAATTTCCCTAGTTTTTTTTTACAAATTCCGGAGTTGTGTATAATCAGCAGCCATCTACCATTCCCTGCTGTGCCAGTGCATTGGCGTAACCGTAGAGGAAATTTCAGAGCTCGTTTATCCAATGCCCTTAATAGCTTAGAATTCAGAAAAGTTTTGATTGAATGATTTAAATAAAAAGAAACATTTTCAGGTTTGAAAATGCCTGGAATGAAAAATGACTCCATTTTTCTTAGATTTTTGGTATCCACTGCTATCCATAGCTGTTAAGGGGGGTGGGGGGTTTCAGCACATAAAAAAAGCACTTTTTTTAATGAATTTTTTTTTAAAGTATGGATTGAGATAATTTGTTCAAACCTTTTGTATATTATTAAGCATACTTTTAGCAATATTCTGTAATTCTTTCATGCGGAAATATTCAAAAACAAGCCGGTGATAGAGCTTGCCCCAGAACGTCTTAGAAAAAAAACAATTTGCGGTGTTCACTATATCTCGGTCGGAAATTAGCTGAAATCGAAAACCATTAAAATTTAGTCAAAGTATCATCAAATCCTCGTCCCAACGTTCTTTGATTTTTTTTTTTTCATTTAAAAATTTTTGGTGGCCATCTAAAGTGTAAACTGCTATTTTCCACGAAAAATTCCGCCATTTTGTGGGTGGGAAATCCCAATAATGTGAAAAAAAAATGTTAACTAAACATTGGGGGGAGGGATTTTATATATAGAAAATGTGTACCAAGTTTAAAATGAATCGGTCAAGTAGTTTTTAAATGGCAGTGAACACGGACTTTGAAAAAGTAGTTTTGAGAAAAACTAAGAGT
>JAUESI010020099.1:0-14129 GCA_032275145.1 Synergus laeviventris | reverse complement strand
TTTGACCTCTGGCGAAACTCAACTAACACTCCTTATTTCCGGGAAAACAAATTAAAATTAATGACTCAATTACCTACAGACATTAAAATGAATTTGCGTTATGAGCCTTTATAATAGAATAAGCTGCAACACTTAAATACACTTTTTTATGACAACAGAGAGGGAGAGAGACTTCTACTGAATGTTTGGAGGTGTTATAAAGTATTCCAGGATGATAAAGAATTTATTGAGGAATTTCGAAACACATTGTTCGTAGGGAAGAGATTATATTGATTGCAAAGCACAGAGAAATGTTCGTGGAATAATATTATCGCTTTGCTGTCACACGTGGGCACCTTAGAGCGTCAGATTTCACCACGCGTGTGCTATTCAGACAATATACCACTGGTGTCAGTGGTATATTTTAGATGTGTGAATACCTGAATGTACTCGTATGTATGCAGAGTAAGAACATTCTTTGATATGCATGTGTATGCAGTTACACACATGGATAGATAATTAGACATTTACACCAAGTTGTCATCGATGATAGGTCACGTGCTTGTGAAACCACAGAAATTCGATGATCTCGCAGACTTCTTTCAGCATCGAGTGACTCACAGAGCAAAGTGAAAATTCAACAAAACATATCCTCTCTAAAAAAAGTGATGTAAAAAAATTTCTCAAAATTCTTTCATGCATTGTTGTTGCAAATCTCTTTCTCCTAAAAAGTCATAAAGATCTCTTGAAATTTGTTGAAATCTGTTCAAATTTGTGAAAATGTCTTAAAAATTCAGAATCTTTTGAAAATCATAAAAACCTCTTGATATTCCTCTCTGAAAAAAGCGGTTTAACGAAATGTCTCGAAAGAATTGGCTTTCGAATAACTTGAAGTTGTAGGAAGTAAAACAAAATAATCACGCGTTGATTTGCGTATATAGGATACTAATTATATCTCAATCCAATATTATTAACATAAATTAATATGATAGGCGTGTTGAACAGAGAATTTATTAATTAACCGAGAACAGGAAGTCAAGTAAATTAGTTACTTAGCATTCACTCTCATCGTTTACGGCGCCATCAGTTTTGGTTAACGCTAATAGCGGATTTCTCGTCGTGTAGATGGGTAATGAACAAATCGACAAACTTCTCGCTGTTGAAACAACGTTTCATTTTTCATTAAGTTGCATTAGCAACGGAAACTGTTCTCGAATGCGGATTTATTCTCAAGTCGCTTGTTCCTCGGAAATTCGAGACGAGGCGGATAATATAATTTCGCGAAGGTTTCCCTTTCCTCTCACTCGTTCTCCACCTGCCATCCCCTCAAATTTCTCTTTTTCTTCACTTTCGCTCCCTTTGCTGCCGCACGAAACTTCCTGGAGTTCTCCTGTGTCTGCCTATCTGCCTGTGTGCCTGTGTCCTGTGTTTATGTGTGTGTGTGTGAGCGCATTGCATCAGTGTGTCTCTCTAACTGGGGTTGAAGGCTGGGGGTAACTACCTCAAACGGATAACAGAAGAGTCGAATAACCAGATCCTTCCTTCGTGTAGCGATTCACTCGTTCATCGGCTCACTCGTTCCACCCTCTTTTAGTCTTTTTGACCTTGTCGACTACAGTGCTTTCAGTTTTTATTGGAAATCAATTATTTGAACCAAATAAAATATTTGTTCACACAACTGGCCAGAATTTCATTCTAGAAAGGACTTTTCTCTAAACCAACATATAAAAAATCGCAAAATTTAAATTTAGAAGCCTTATGTGAACAGCCATTTTATTGCAACAAATTTTCTCTTCAAATTAGTTTTAGTAAATTTCGGTAACGGAATTCTGTATTTCTAGAGGAAAAAGTTTGTTTCGTTTTTTTTTCTTTCGTCCATATATGATTTCTATAGTATAGGAAGAACGACTTACATTCTGGAATGTACATATCATGTAGATGAATAATAAAACATAGACCTACCTCGTTCGTATCTGTTCCTGGGACGATTGCGGTTGTTTTTATATACTATGCTCAGTACAATATGTATATCCATTCTTCGGAAAGATACCGTCTTTCGTATCGAGATACTAATGTTTACAGACGATTCAACATGCAATGCTTCGTAACGAACACATTTGTTCGCATGCAAGCTGATGAAAAGTAATCATGGTTATCTGGATTCGTCGTCATTAAAACGCCAACGACCGTGCATATATTGCTCAATGAAAGCATACAAAAAAGTCTTTGATGAGTCGAAGTATAATTGCTGTCAGGAACGCGTCTATCCTTTTTCTTCTAATCTAGGTTTGTGTTTTACTTAATGAATTATTTTAAATACTTTTTGCAAACAAAATATATTTTTTTTATCAAATTCATAGAGGTGATGTTTGACTTACACTGACTGGTTCTCAACCGAGGGAATTGGAATATCAAATGAAAATTCTGTTTAGTTTGGGAAGCTCTATGCAAAGGGGTAGCACTCATTATGATAAATAAATCTAATTGTAAGTTGACTTTGGGAAGTTAACGGTGATTAAGGAAATTCAGCTCTGGATATTTACAGACAGGAGCATACTGGAAATATCCGAGTTACATCTGCACTCGTTACATGGTAAGCTCTGTGAGTATAAAGTACTTTGTGTAACGTGATATCGTGCAATCGTAGTTGTGCGGAAATCTATCTGCCGATGAAATTACACCGGAACATCAGTAAAATCTAGTCGACAGAGGGATTTACTAAACTAAATTTACTCACGCGTACTACAAATCTATACGTTCTCGTTTGTCAAGTGCATTCCAAACTCTACCGACTATCAATTGCGAAATAGTCATTTAAGGCCATATGTATAAGTCACGTGACTTGTGCTTGTAACCATATTTCAGGTTTTCAGGCAGCACGTTAAAAAAATAATTATTAAAATTCATTGTTCGTTGCAAATAAATGTAAAGGAAACGATAAGAAACGTTTATCTAGTGGCTGAAATGCATTTTCTCTATTTGCTTTCAAGTTACCGTTAAGGTAGGAATCGGATAAGTAATGCATGGTCTTAAGTAATTAATGGTCTTAAGTAATTAATGCAGTATAAAGTCTATAAATTGTGAAAAGATGAATTTATCTTTTCTCCATGGTGGAAGTTTTGTCGCGAAATCTTGAATTTGTCCATTATTCGAGATATTCTCCTTTTCACTCAGTTTTCATCGTTTCAATATTGAAGTTCTGGTTCTGCCATCTTTCTATTACAGTTAATAATCTTCAATTGTAACTTCACAGATAGCAAAGACGTGCCGGTAAATTCGTTTGCTTGAGGCAGCACTTTACATTGATCTAAACTTGCTCGCCGCATTCAATAACCAATCAACAAGCATGAAAGTTGAAAATCGAACATCCCCGCTGAATAGAACTTTCGAAAAACCTGCTATATGTATTCACGAACATATCAGAGTCCGGCATTATGCCAATACAATAGCTACACATGGTCAGACGACCAGAGCCCGCGAAGTGAACACCGATAGGTTATGGAACACCACGCATAACCATCGGAATGTATGCATTGGAATCCTCAGTCGCACACTTATGTGTGCAATGTACATTCAACACATGTACGTTTGTGTACCATATGAAACCACTAACGTATATATGGAATATGCAAAAGGACGATGATTCAAAAAGTACTTGTCCTTGCATTTTTCTTCTTTCTTTTCGATATGGTGGTGTTTATGAGAAGTCTCTCCTGAAATGATAAATACATTAAGCTGTTGACTTTAAATGAATGAAGAGATAGTTGAAACAATAATTCAAGCCGTCGTCTGTAATTTGTATAATGAACTATTTACAAATATAGAAAATGCGCTGTAATCAATTCTAGCTACGTGGTACTAAAATCGTCTAAAAGAATTTGCAAACTCAGCTCTAATGATACACACATTATATGTATGTGTAACTCTGCTGGGTATACATTAATCCCAATAATGTAGTCTTTTGAGAAATGAAACTTGTATGCATGCCGAAATATGAGAATAACTTTGTGCGAGTATAGCTGCGTATCTCTTTTCCATTATATATGGAACATTCTACGTTGAAACTTAGTTTGACTCATCAAGTAAAGAAAGTAAACTGAATGAAATACTTGTTTGTTTTATAAAATTGAGCAAAGATTCCATAAAATGGAAAAAGCCCTTGAATTCGCTCCCTCGAATCAGAAAATGTTATTTTTCTTGAAAGACTGGAGCGACTCTCATTCTGTCAATAAATTGTTCCGTCCAAGATTCAGAATTACGAGCAAGTTGACACTCATTTTTTATTCAGGCACATAAAAGTAAGTCTATATTTATGAATATATATATACATATTCGTATAGGTATACTCCGTGTATAATGTTTACGACTTCACTTCCGGCACAGCTCGTATCCGGTAGTCGGGAGTATTTGGCGGTAGCCACACGCGTATCCATATTCAAGAACGATATTTTGCGATATTTATTGCCATGTTAGACACTTTTCACCCTCGATCGGTCGAAAATCATCCCTTACAAGTTCACATTATCCTCAGTAAACTTGTGTACTCAGCCAAGTGGTTTATTAAGTTCCTCAAACAGCTGTGCTAGCAGAAAACAGCTATTTATTTGTTTATGATTAGTGCAGCAATGTAATTAATTTACATACTGTCTTTCATTGTTTCTGCTTCCGCAATTTTCTTTGTTTAAATCCACGTGTTTCCTTACCTTCAGATTGCAAAGTAAACCGCTGCATTTATTAACCTCCGCGTAGAAGTAAGCGAGTTATAAGCACTCCTTTGAAATACGGTTTCAGTGCGATACTATGTATATTTCTTTAAAGCTACACAAAGACCTTCTGTATATATATATATATTATATATACATAAAATGTTGTAGAAAATGGGCGAAAAATGAAAAGAAGTCATTAAACAGTTAACATCACATTCACAAATTTTGACGTAATTGTCGACTGTCGCAGCGTTTTCAGCCAATATCATGTTAAAAAATATGTTTGGGATTTACTGTGCCGAGTATCATTGAAATGCATATCAAGATCAGATTGCTCAGTCTTGCGATACTTCAATTCAAAGCGGCAACAACGTAATATTTCATTCTTCCTATCACGACGAGATTTCGTCTGCATTGTACATGTATTATCTTGTGCAGCGAAACGTACTTACGGAAAATGTTACATAATCGCGGAAAGTGGAACTCGTGGTGCTGAAATTGTGAGCCCAGACTTAAATGCATCATACACAAGGGAGCTAGGATTTTGGGTGATAGAATGGGGACAGAACGATAAAATTTTGGCGTTAATCAGAATCTTGTTTCCAGGATCTCTCTTCTTTCTCTCTCTCATAGACTCTCTCATTCACAATCCTTCTCTCTCATCCTAACGAGGCATAGTCGGCCATTGTGCCATTTACACAATTTCACGTCTCCAGTCCCATTGGACTGGTTACTGCATGCTTACACACGCACTTCCTGTATATCTGTATATATACCTACACATGCTTTTGCAACTGGTGGAGGGTGAATATGGTAACGCCAAGTCTCGTCTGCAAGTTCGTGAGAATTTTGAGGGTGGTAGAGCAGCACACTCGCCAGTGTGTAAAAGTGCGTACTGTAGGAGAGTGCGTGTAGGTATGAATGCGGCATGATACGTATGTGTGCGGGCGTGAGAGTGTAAGTTGTGCGTACACACGTGTTATTGATCGCTCAACTCGGCTCGTTGCTCTCACTGCCAACTACTGGCCGCGTGGCAGGGGTGCCAACCACATTCCCGCTAACTCTATTCTCTTAGGAGCCCACCACTCACGGACCCACATACCTTCATATCCTTTCATGTAGGTATAGAATAATGTGATTTCCCATTTTCAGTGTAAATGTAAGCCATTGCAAAATGCATCTTGCCCTCGCTAGAATGCAACTATCTAGAATATACATTTTTCAGAGAGTGAAAATTGGAAAATTTTAAAATTGACTCCTGACAAAGTTCCGTCGATGCATGAAATTAGGGTGCGATAATTGATTTGATTTTTTTATGCGGGAAGTGCATTTCTGGTTGGAAAAAAACCGGAAAAGTCTTGCAATCTTAAAAAATAAACTTCAAAAACCTTATGGTAGACACTCTACCTCTTGAAATTTCTTTTCTTTCTTAAACTGATAAGTAAAATATGATTGTGTTAAAAAATGAGAGGCCCCGTTGCGAATCTAATTTGACTTGGTTGAACTGACAGTCGCATATCACGCTGCTATTCACGCGATATAAAATATTCTGAATACTTTTGGCAGTGCTGCACGCACACTGTCCGTCAGGCGTATATGACCTGAAAGAAATGCATAATGTAAAAAGGGAATCAATAATTATTTTCGCTCGAAATGTTGTCCTGTGTTGAATTGTTGTTTATTTGACCCCAAAAAGTCGATTGACAAATTGTAGAATGATTTTCGAAAGCAATTAACTAGAAGCGGGTGATTTCATATATTTACTGATTGTACTCTATATAGCTAATTCAATGTGGTTTCTAACGAGGGAGTTAATTTACAAATGATCATCATGTTGATTGTCTGTAAATTAAAATCAATTGCTTCCTTTCCATTGATTGACATACACCCATCGAATTATTTACTAATGAGTCAGCACGTGCATGAGAGTGCATTACATATATACAAATAAATATATAACTTCGCACAAGCATAAACCTGCAAATGATTATATAAAAGGAACATGCAAACACGTCATTCGACTTCCTAGAGGATGAAATTTCATCTCTCAACATGTGGTTGAAGTTTTGAACGTTCAAAATGAACGAATTTTTGTACTGATTGCATTCTAAAATTGATTTATTTACATTGGAAATAATTCTGTATGCCAGAATCTTGCAATGGATTTGGAAAAAGTATTTCGTTCATTTGAACATTCTAAACTTCTCGCACATTCTACAACAATATAACAGTGTTTCTCTTTTAAATCTTTTAATTCATGATATTCTTAATTAAACATTTAATGACATAATGTATTGTAATGAATTTATTATGGGTATCTCTTTCGCGTTTAGCTTTGAAACTGTGAATTAATTTTCGGAGGGACGAGAACGTCGAGTGACGCGTGTAACGTTGACAGGAATCAAGGTATCTCGTTGTAGGGTTGAAAATTGGATTTACAGGCAGTGCACGATGGACAGGATGTGCTTAAAGCACGTCCTGTTTGTAATCCGCGATTGTTATTTATAATTAACCGAGTATAAAATTGCTACTCGCTCTCCTTAGCCGTGACGATTATTATTATTGTCAACACGCCCTACGAAATTAATTTTGTCGTGTGCTCGCAAAATCGTAAAATCGCTCTTCTTCAATTGTAGCATCCCACTCTCTCTGCGTCTGGTTGACTGACTACTGCCTACTCCAGTACCTACTTTCTCTCTAATTTCCCTTCCTCATCTTCTCTCATATCTTGTCCCTCTTTAATACTGAGCTGTTGCGTGTATATTATTCGTACGTGCTTATACTCATTGTAGAGACTAGACACATGTCTATGAAATGTCCAGCAATGCATGAATTTCATTTCCCTGAAATAATCACATCAGGGAATAACGGCGCATCACATGCAACTACACCCCAACAGACATTTATTTAATAATCCTTGTATTTTTATTTTGAAGCTTATAATCGACTTCTAATAGAGAATCATTTTTATGTTCCAGGTGAGTTTCGTTTGATATAACATGGATGTCCTCTTTATAATTAATGCCTTCATTCTCAAAGTAAGATGATCATTTAAATTATAGAAGAGTATACCAAAAGACTCTATTAAATTTAAAACATACTGCATGGGAGAAGCTGGAACAATAATTTCCTCGAAAAGTATGTGATTTTAACAATGCGATTGCTGATTGTTGGATAATTGGTTAGCATCTTTTTTTGAAAGGGAATATATAGCAAATCTGTAAATTTCATGAAATTATGAGGAGCTGCGTGTAAAATCCGGATGCACGAAAACTGCAGTCGCGTGATTCCTGTTTTGTGTTTTGAGCAAAACTTACAGTTTACGGGTGCGCGAGAAAAATAAACGTTGTCATTATGGGGTGAGTCCCCTTCGTGGTTTTAGCAGGAAGTTGAGAAACTAATGACAGGGCAATCAATGCTACTGTAATTCAGCAAACTTTTTTTGCTCCCATGTGGCCGCTCAAGAAAATAAAGGTTGAAAGTTTCTACATCATCGCAAACAAGAAAGGTTGCTTTGCTGCTCATTATTAAAGAACGTGCGAAATTTTTATGGAGATTACAGCTGCGGAAACTTGTTTTAATGCAATTAAGACAATATTGTCTTATAAACAAAAAAATAGAAATGAAAATTTACAAGTGATAGGAAAGTTAGATTAAACGTTAGGAAAAACAAAAAAGGGCGAATATTTCTGTAGACACTGACTCTTCATAACTCGAGTTTTGTAATCCTAGAAAAATATTTAACATTGTCTAGGAAAAGAAATAAATAAGGGGATGAAGCGTATAAAGAAAAATAAAGCTGGGTACATATAATTCTGATATCAAATAAAATATGTAACAATTATGTTGCAAGGTACATACTTTTTCTTTAAATACTCTTTTCTTTCGATTTCTCATTCGAACTTTTCCTAAACTTTTCGTTAGTCGAGTCTTTTAACCACGCTTCCGGCCACAGCTAGCAATTTTAATATAAATGAACCTCGTACATAAAAACATAAAGTATCTTTTCAGAGTTTTACATGTATCATAAAATTCTTTTTACGAGTATTTCTTTATGACCCAGGCTTATTTCCCATTTAAATATTCACTTCCTTACCCATTTAACATAATGCAGACTTGATATAATTAGGTTTTGGACTGTAACTTGCATTGAAAAATATTTCAAAGTTTTTTTTCTATTATGTAAAGAATCGTTCAAAATTAATGCGTGTCGAGTCATAAAGAGAATCACTTTGCAAGCATAAAGAGACATATTTTATAAAATAACGCATTTTTTAATCTTGTTTTCGGAAGCAAAATATAAATGCTTTTGGTTCAAAGAAAGATTAATTAAGTGGCAGAGTGCTTGAGGTAGCTTTTTTTCAATAAGGACTCGATGGTGTCCCATCTGTTGTATGAAATTATGGTGGAACATTGTGTCATAAATGGAGAGTTTCAGCACTGTACGATTTTTTTTTACATTTATTTCACGATTATGTATATATAATAAAAAAACGGATATGTCCTAAAGAGGATAAAATACAGATTTTTAAATGCCATTCTGGGAAAAAATAGACTTGTTCACTCTGATTTTATCATTCTCCTGCTGTTTGACGACCATGAAGCTTCCCATTTCTGGCTTCTTCTTCCTTTCCTCTTTCGCTCTCCGCCATCGCCTGAAAAGGCATCGAAATAAAGACTCGGCTCCGTTTACATGCAAATATACACGTAATATGCGCGACAAACCTTTGCATGTAGGTATGCTCTATATATTCGCAAATCTCTCTTTCAATTCTTCCTTTTTTCCCTCTTTACTCTTTACCTTACTCTGTCTCGCACTGTTGTCAACAGAGGACTTGTTGGCCGAAAAAATATGGCTAATAACATTACAAGGATTCAATAAAGTCGCTCACAATAATGTATAGAATTGGCTATAATACGTGTAATTGGATATATGTGTACCCTCGAAATCACATCGCCTACATTTTTCACAAGTCGAATTATCATCCTTAAAACACTTCGCTTTCATCCCCTCTGCCACGCTTCGAAAACCTAACACGAAAATAAAAATTCCCATTTATTTCCCTCCTGCAATCACATCTTAAAATTTAAAGATATTATTGCAGAATTTCATCTCTTATATACACGATGTAATTTAAAATTTAACAATCGTCAACTATTTTTGTGATTCTCTAATTTCATATTTGAAGCAGCTCCGTCTGATTCATTATACGTTAACTGACCATGGCGACCAAAGTTCTAAAAATTCTTGTGACGTGATCTTTTACGTAATCACGTATTGCAAGGCCATATACAGTCGTGAAGATAATGATAAATTCACACTTCTGTCTGCAATCGCTATATTACGTAATGAGCCTTAATTACCTAGTGAAATAAAAAATGCGTCCCTCGACAATTTCAACGTTTATATTCATTTATCTAATGGACCTACCTTGTCTTGGCACGATAAACCGCAGTAGTTCTTCCTTTTATCTCGGCTCTCCCCTAATTAAATTTTCAACAACGAGATAACACAAAACCTCGCTCTGCTTGATCGAAACACGACTTGCAATGAGTCAGACGTAATTCGAATCCTCATTTGATTAATTTTCTTGTGTTTTTTTTACGACTTTTTTATTCACGCTCGCGGGGGTTAGAATTCAACACTTATTTTTTTATATCGAAGAAGTGGTTCAGTAATCTCGATACGTGTGTAACACGCCGTTTTCACATTTATGCGTGACGAACCCAGGACCCTCATTCTTTCATGTACGATGCACAGAGACTGATACACTCGTATCTCCGATATATTTTTTTTTTTATCTCTGTACACTTGCACATAAAGGGAGGAACGAGTCCGTTCGTTTTCCCGCGTTAAATTAATTACGAGCGACGCTATCATTTATTTTAATTTCTCCCGCGGCGAATAGTCCTCCGACCCTAACTCTCTTCAACGTTGTATCCCTCCACCAACACATTTGAACTTCGAGCTTTCGAAACTGACACTGCTTGCTCGTGCCATCACGTGCGTCTCGTAAATACCAAATTATTATTTAACATCATTTTTATTTTTACGAATAATCATTTTAATTTACCATATAATTCCAATGTCACTGAAATTTCTTTCTGCTTAAAATTACGTCCGAAGCCCGGATTGGTTGAATAATGCCGTAAAATTCAAATTTCAACTTCTGTCGGCTTCCTACGATTTTAAATAAGACATTTACATCTTTCAATAATGGTATATAATATTAATAAAGAATGAGTCGCGCGCGCGCGATTTAAATAACTGAATATAAATGCTCTGCATCGTTTTTCAGTCCATACAATTACTTCAGTCAAATTAAGTTCAATTCCAGGCTTAATTGACGTCCCAGTTATACAAGCAGTATTTCTAAATCTTATTTTTTTACTGTGTGACAGTTCAAGGAGAAAGTTCAGCCAATAACAATCATGGGTCACGAGAACCAACTAATAGTGCTGCCTAAAGTAACTACTTTGGGATAATAAGAATCTATGTGCTCCGAGGGTGGAGAGAATATCTGAACTATGTAAAAGTTTTAGCATTTCGTGAATTGTTTTTTTTTGTGTATAAGATATGTTCGCACTATCAATTTATGTTTTATGCTAAATAAGTGAAACACGCATATAAAAAAGGGACAATTTCTTTTCCTATTTCGAGGGAGAAATATATACTGCTAGCAATTTTTCAAGTGCCAAACGATGGTACTTTATCGTTCCGTCTTACGTTACATTTTTCTCTGCGAATATAACGAGACGACTTTTTTTTTGCTTTCTGGAGAAAGGAGAATCCTTAATGTCACTTTTAAGACAACCAAGTGGACGACTGTCTTGAGGAATTCTCATAGTGCTATGCTGGTTGTACACTATATGTATATCCCATGAGTAATGGGCCGCACCGGAACGAGCGCGGTTTTTGCCAGGTTTCGAGAAGATGAAGCCGTTGCTGTAATTACCAGCCTCGTTAGACGAACGCGCCGCGGCTGGTGTCAGTGCGACTCATATTTAATTAGTATTATCGCCCTATAAGCATTCCAGACACCCTTCCTTTTATATATATATATATATATTATATTACAGACCTTGTTCACTTTTATTCTTGCTTTTAACGAATTTTCTGGAAAATCGGATGCACAAATCGATGACTGTAAATC
The DNA here is from genome assembly GCA_032275145.1 of Synergus laeviventris. Classification (NCBI taxonomy): domain Eukaryota; kingdom Metazoa; phylum Arthropoda; class Insecta; order Hymenoptera; family Cynipidae; genus Synergus; species Synergus laeviventris. The sequence goes on along the minus strand of JAUESI010020099.1, from coordinate 2,290 downwards.
ATATTTCAATTTGAGAAAAGAAGGCCGAAGGCAGTTTGAAAATTATTATTCCCTCCTGTTTTGATAACGACAGTCAACAAATTACTAATATTGCTACATTAACTAATTATTTATGCCCGAGGACTTTGTAAATTTACTCCTCATTCATTAATGTACATGCAAACAGGAACGGAGTACATTTCAATGGTATCAAATAGCGACAAATAAAATTAGTTAATTATCAAATAACAGAATTTTCTACTATATTATTCATCACATTATTGAAAATATATCTTCTCTACTGTTAAAAGTTCACTTGAAAACTAAACATTGACTTATAGAATCCGTTAATCCACATACGTGAAAAAGTCGATACGAGAATTTACATTGTTACAAACCTCCCTCCATGAGGATTATAGGATCTTATCGGTAGAAAATATTTATGCGATTTGAAGAATCGTCGATGCCAACATCGCCTAAAACGTGTAGAATTGCTTTTCGAATCGAGCAGTCTCTCTTGCGACGCATGCACTGTGTTACTTTTTTCAATGCAATCGAAAACTCAGCCCGAATACAGATCGATCGTACGACGACCCGAGGTTTTCGAATAAGAGAAGAGCCAATGAAGTCGGAAGGGGAATGCTATGAGATTTGGAGGGGTGGATCGAAGAGAGACAGAGAGAGAAGGAGATTGGAATTGACGAGACAGGAAAAGCGAAACATCGATATCCGTCCCTGTTCGTTTTCCTCGTTTAGCATCTCTTTCCCTCTGCATCCTATGTACATGATGTGCTTCCTGAAGCTCCATCCACGTGTATGGTGCTGTATACGTCTAGAAATTTAGGCTTTTAATGTCAACTCTTTGCCTGCACAACTGTATAGTACTTTCCCACACACTTCTCGATCAAGTGTTTTTATTTTATAGTCCTCTTTCTTATTTCTCCATTTCCCTTCCTCTCGTCTTATTTTTACTTTAAGTAATTGTTTCGACTCGGGCACGTTACACTTTTTATGACAGAAATAAAAAAAAGTGCCACTTTCTTGGAAAGGAAAACAATATTTTGACGATATTTTATAACAGGAAGTCTACTGTCCGGAAGTTTAAAAAAATCCAGGAATTGTCCTTAATTTTATTTTTGATTCGGGAAGTGGATTTCCGATATGAAAAAACCGTAAATATTTGCTAAATTTAAATTCTTTAAAATTATTAAAAATATGAATAATTATAAATTGTAATAATTCCATGGTAAAAGGGACCTTATATTTATAAGCGGTAATCGTCCGGGAATTTGATCGCAAACAAAATTTACTAGGCCTGTACAAATAAAGTAATATTAATATTTGAGCAGATACTTCGAAATTTAATTCTGAATTTATTAAGCTTACTAATGAAAAATAAATTCCCGTCGAATCAACAAATTTAACATTCATTGGAGCTTATTTCGTCAATTGCTTTAATAATTCGAATGAATTTGAAGTAATAAAAATCCCACTGATAATATGATTACAGCATTATTCTTCTAATATAATGAATATATATATATATATATATATATATATATAGTGAGTTATTGTAATTGTATGCCGCAGCCATTTTTTTAAAGCACAGTTCTCTTAATTAGCTTACATGGCAGGAGAGCGTCCTGAATATAAATTCCCAAAGAAGAGGTCAAAATGTCCATAAAAACATTTCAAGGTATTTTATCGTTCTGTGGTGATTTCAGTCGACGAGAAGCTTACGTAATTCTGTCTTTAAATATCCAGAGATTCTGTTTTTTCTCCAGTGTGGAACTCGCTTACGGAAATTCCTCGAGATTCTCCAAACGATTGTAAACAAACTCGAATCAACTCTGTAGCCTCTTCTCCCTCTTTCTGGCCCTCTTCTTCCTCATTATCTTGCAGCACAACATCCGCGCTAATCTCGTGTTGGTTGTATTGGGATACCTACCTGTATCATACATCAGAAGCAGATAGACCTTTCGGCGTTCCACTTACGGCAAACCGGTTTTTGAACACGTTGCCTTATACCGGACGATCGTTCAGCGTTCCTTCTTCTCTTTCTTTCTCTCCTCGATTCACCGCTCTTTTTCGATTTCCTTTTCTTCTCCATTTACCTTTTATTTCTGTGGCCTCTTCCAATATGGATTCTACACCTTTTGCCTGGATTAAGACGCGCCTCGAGAATTCTCCCCAACATTGCTTTCCGGGTTGGTAATCTTCGTAATACACTATAAGCAGACAGCAAACTTCAACTTGTGGTGTTCGATTCCAGTTTTACTGGAGAGGATGTTCCTCTCTCTTTTTTTTTTTT
>JAUESI010020098.1:0-14149 GCA_032275145.1 Synergus laeviventris | reverse complement strand
CATCTCAATCACTGAGGTTTCAGTGACTTTCCTGGACGACCTTAATCTTCATTTGAAAAATCAGTTATTCTGATACACTATCAGATAGTAATTTATGCCAACAATTTTTTTTAATTTGGTTCCAAATTGGGCAGTTACAACAAATTGTTTATATACGTGTTTGGTAGGGATTATCGCGGACAAATTATTATTATTTTTTTAATGTACGGTTAAATAATTATGAGATTATTGTCCTACATTTAATAAATCATAATAAAAAAGTTTCCTTATTTTCTAGTAGATTGTCTAGTGTGATGATTCTATAATATCAACATTCTAAAGGAAGAAATTGTGTTTAAGAAGAAATTTGGACAATTTGATTTGCTATTCAAATTTTAAAAGTTAAATAAAGGTGATTGTCACTTATTTAGATCATCACATCACTTGGACAATCCTGTCAGGATCCCTTTGATCGATACGTCGTTCTTCGGGGATAGAAAAAACTTTAGTGAAAACTAGTGAAATTGAGTGAAAATAAAAAGGACCTATATGATAGTGCAAAGAAACTACGGCACATCAAGATTGCATTTCAAAAAGAATGCATTTTTAGCAAAAAGGTAACGCGAAAGTAGCTTGAATCAAGTATGGGTGACAGCGATTTCCAAAGGAAACGTAGTAAGAGCAGAGGCATAGCTACCGCCGCGCCGTATTAACCGTATCAACGATACGGAGACCCGAGGTCCCCAAAATAAGAATGAATTGGTGATAATGGGAATTTTACTAAAATTTGATTCTTCTTCTACTCTAAAAAAATGTTCTTCAATTTGTTTTCAATTGTCGTTGTCAGCTTGTAGGAAAAATGTAGTTGAATATCCGACTGAAGAATTGCAAGTTAGTTTAGAACCGTCAGGTAGTTTACCAAATAAAAAAATTATTAACACGAGAAAACACGAAACCTGCTAACTTTCAACGTGAAGAATGTCGATGGAACACACCATCCTCAGATCAGCGAAGAAACCAGGTTGATACGCACATTTCCCATGCAACCTCCTCACTCACAACGCTTATACCCGCGAAATACATTATCCGGACCATCGAATAATTGAAGGGATGTGATGATATGACATTCGAAGATTTTATTAGATCTACGAAACGCGCGAAATAGACAATTTTGAACATCTGTACTCTATCCAGCCACTGAGAATGTTTATAGATACAACATGCGGTTCCACCAGTATTATAATGGATTGACTTACATAATTTGACTTACTTTAGAAGGAGATCCTCTAGCTTTTACATATTTAGCAAAGCATGAAATCATCCTACGAGATCAGCGACCCATTAACAATCGTTCTTACTTTCCCCCTGAGTGCCCCAAACTCAAGTAAACCATCAAATAAAAGAAATGTTAAATAAACGAGTAATTTCAATATTAAAATCACCTTTTATTACACCATTGTGGGTTGTACCGAAGAAAGCTGATGCTTTACGAAGAAAAAATGGAACATTGTCGTTAATTTCAGAAAACTCTATAAAAAGACCGAGCTGGATGCATATCCCCTGCCCGTAACCGAAGATATACTCGATCACCTAGGCCAGGAGAAATTACTTTCGGCATTTGATTTGAGTTCAGGATTCCATTAGATACCAATGGACCCAGAATCAAAAAAGATATACAGGTTATAGCATACAGGAAGGACACTTTGAATTTGAACGCATCCCTTTTGGGCTTAAGAATGCGCCTGCCACGTTTTAGAGGATAATGGACACGGCTCTCAGAGGTTCGGTAGGGAAAATTTGATTCGTGTATTTGGACAATATCGTTATGTTTGGCTGGAGTTTCAAGGAATACAACGAGAATCTTTTTATACTCTTAGAAAGACAGCGACGAAAGAATTAAAGTTGCAACCCGAAATGCCCTATAAAAAAGATGACAAAATTGATACTTGAAAAAAATAGCGCATTTTTGTAGTTTTGGCATATAGAAACAAAGCCTATATATTTCCATCAGACGCCGAGGACTAATGGTATTTTTCACAATGGTTGAAGGTGTAAAAAAAGGATTTTTGGTTATTGCAGCGAACCTATTTACCTGATAGGAAAAAAATGTAATTGGAAAATTTAGGTCTCAAAAAAATGTACAAAATGGCACGTCTGAGGTTCAGATGTCTATTTTTTAACCTGCAAAATAATAAAAACCGTCGAAAATCGCCATTTTTGAATTTGCAATAGTCGCAGTTAACAATTGTAGGTAATTTTAACTTAAAATATTTATTTTTTTTTTCAATAAGTCAATTCTTATTAAAAAATACATTTAAAACTGTCCAAAAGAGGCAATAAAATAGTGGTACAAAATGGTATTTTTCTCATAAACAAATGGAATAACTCCGTTATTAATTTTAGTTTTAGAAATTCTAGTTGAAAGCCATTTGACTTCGGCTATCTTCCAACAAATTTCTAAAAAAAATGTATTGTTAGTGGAGAGTGGGGGGGGGATAATATTATTTTCATAATTATTGCTACTGAAATTTTCAACATATAAAACTAAAATTTGGCCTAATAAGGTAATAAAAGTTTAACTGATCAACATAAAATTTACGCGGCAGTGCATTTGAATTTTATTGTTGATAATAATCGTGACTGATTAGAGGCTATTGTTAAAAAAGTTCAAAAATTTGTGATACTTTTTAGTTACAGATGTAACATAATTTTACACAGGTCTGTCACAGAACATGAATTTATGATACTTTTGTAGTAAATTTACTAAATTTTTCATAAAATTAGAAGATTGTGATATAAAATTACAACACTGTAACATAAATTTACTAAATTTAATGTAAAATTACAGATTTTTAACACAAAATGCTGAAATTATGTCTCAGGGATTTAGAAATTTATGTTACAGTAACAAAAAATTGCTGCTGTGCGCAACCGGTGTGCGCAATTACCTGTTATTATGTAACCTACTTTCGATGGAAAGTATTTTTCACTATTCTTTTGGAATTTTGTTAACTTATTTGTTAGAATAGTTAGAAATTATTGCAAAATAAATGTTGCAAACAAAATTTTCTTTCCTTTTACCAACCTCAGTCTTATAAACATCTGGTAAATTTTCAGTCTCTAAACATCTGGTAAATTTTACCAGAAAATTAGTTTAATTAACTAAAAACGGAAATGAAAGCCTACTCTCTAAATCTGAATCAGTGAAAAATAGCAAAGTTTTATGAATTTCAGGACACCAAATAACTTGAACCGACCCTGACTATCCAAAACAACTAGGCAAAGATTTTGATTTTATATTCCCAAGCGTTTGGTAGCCGCGTGGCTAAGTAGGTAGGAATATGCCTGTTACAGGATGTTTTTTTTTAATTTGGGCCAGCTTTCTGCGCTAGTTACAAGTTTGTTGATGACGTCCCCAAAAAAGTGTATCCAATACCTGAAACTTACAACTACTTTATTTACATATTCTGATGTTGCCATTAATTTAATGTTTATCGGATTGACTGGAAAATATACCTTCCTCTTTTCGGTATTCACATCGCAAAAATCAAAATGAAGAAAAGAATAATCAAAAATCCTTCACAATAACTGTACGTAATGGTTCTTTCCTTTGAATCTCAACAAATAACGTACAATATGTAACAAAAAATACTGCACGTATTCTTTATATAATTTTTATAACTTTCTTTCTCTAATTTTGTAATCAATGAACTATTTATTGAAAAGTACAAAGTTATCTTCTTCTCAAGAAATAAACAAAATGTTTCAGAACATTACCTGCGTCACTTATTTCTTACATCATATCCTACATTTTTTCAGATTGAACAAAATAAATTACGTGCAGTTTTTATGAAGGATTTTTTAATATTTTTTTCTTCATTTTGATTTTTGCGATGTGAATACCGAAAAGAGGAAGGTATATTTTCCACTCATACCGATAAACATTAAATTAATGGCAAAATAAGAAAATGTAAATAAAGTAGTTGTAAGTTTCAGGTATTGGATACAATTTTTTAGGGACGTCCTCAACAAACTTGTAACCAGCGTAAAAAGCTAGCCCAAATTTAAAATACAACATTTTGTTACGTCCATCTGTTGATGAGATATCGAACCATTGTTGAATTTGAATGCATGAGTTCAATTTTTAGCGTGAACGCCGCGCCGGGCGACATCCGTACGTTCCCCAACTCAGCCACTGCAGACTACATCATTCCGTGGCATCTAATCAGTCACGATGATCTACAATAAAATTCAAATGCACTGCCGCGTAAATTTTATGTTTATCACCTAAACTTTTATTACGTACGTGGACCAAATTTTATCTTTATATGTTAAAAATTGAAGCAGCAGTAATTATTGGAAAAAAATTAATTATACCCCCCCCCCATTGGAAAAAGATTAATTATATCCCGCCCTACTAACAATAATTTTTTTTAAACTTGTAGGAAATAACGCAAGTCAAATGGCTTCCAACCCGAATTCCTAAAACTAAAATTAACGAAGCTATACAATTTTTCTATGAGAAAAACATCATTTTGTTGGCTCTCTTGGACAGTTTAATTATAAAAAGTCGGTTTGTCGCTAAGCGCAAATTATAGTATCACTCCTCTGGAGTAAATTTATCCAATATAGATAATATCATGTCGGCCAAAGTTGTAGAAATTCCGTTGAAAAAAGGAATTTTTTTAATAACAAATGACTTATACAGATAGACCATCAGACACTCAAATGGCTGTCCAATGTTAAAGATCCAGAATCAAGACTGTTAAAATGGAGGATTCATCTCGAACAATATCAGTATGTAGTAGATAAAAAGGAACAAAAAATCGCGATTTCACAGTACTTCGAAAGATTTTAAAGGATTTAAAAAGAATTTAAAAAAGAGCTTTTTTGGGGAGGGGGGCGTATCAGAAGTGGGCAGTCCAAAACTTAAAACATTTTAGGTGCTGGCCACCACGATTTTAAACCATCAGGAGTTATTCGATATATGGAAAAGGTGTCATGTATCCTATCTTTTAAAGGAGAGATGGGCATAAAAAGGACCCAATAGAGATCAAAGAAAATCTAAGATTCAAATATAGTCTCGGTGACCTTTTATTCATTCATAATGATACCAAAGTAAACAAGTTAGATTCCGAGTAATTAGGACCAAAAACGGTACTCCGACGTACCAGCGAAACCAATTTTTAAATCCTTTTTAAAAATAGACATATTATCGTTCAAGGTGATCGTCTGAAACCATACTACCATACCTGCGTTCTCAGTATGTAGACCACCTGAGACATCCTTTCAACTTTCTCTTCATCGAAGACTTAGGTTGTGCTAAATTGCACAACGAAACCTGGCACTTATATGTATCCGTTGACGGGGACAATAAAAATACTGCCATAGATTCAGCGAAAATATATAACATCACGAAACAAAATACAAAATCTGTAGAAACTGTAGCGAGCAATGAGAACTAAATCTCGTAAAAGGTACGATGAAAAGATTAGAGTCCCAGCGTAAAATTTTATATAAATAATGATACCTATTATATTCAGTATTTTTACGACAGTGAATTACTTTTTAAGCAAAACAGCAGTAATTTTGTATACCGGTCCTGAGAGAAAAAATCATTTTTTTTGGTAAAACATTGTACGTCTCTACGAATGAAAAAGAAATACTTGTACATAATATATAAGTTACTTGGGAAAATAAAATCTGTCAACGTTATCCCCTAACTTACAAGTATCTTTTAACTGATACAATTGGTACAACAAATAACATAAACAATAAACTGTTAAACTGTGTTTTTCAGAAGCAAAACAAACTCTAACAAGTTGACACGTCATCAAGACATCAAGATGAATCGCGTACTCTCATCCCATTCTATGCATAAGGGTAGGCCGCCTAAAAGAGGCTCTTGGGCTCCTCAGTAGTCTTGCTCCGAACAGGCCTTATATTTGTACATGTGTTCAAGTGTTAAATATAGAAAATTGCACAATTTGAATTACGTTTCAAATTGCTTCAAAAAAATTAATTCTATAGACTTATTGGTGTTTTACGCACGTGCTTGGGAGTAGAGAAGGCAATGACTCATAAGTTTAGAGTACAATCAACGAAAGTTGATTGAGCGGATAGAGTCTCAAACTCCAATTCGATAAAGACAAGAGATACATATGTTAAGCTGTTACATATTATATGTTATATTAATATTATAAAGTATGTATATGTACAAAAAGGACGTGCATTAATCATAAGTGGACGACTGGACTTGATACCTTCTAGGCAAGTGACGAAATTGCATTTAAATCCATTAGACATGAATTATTTGCAGGGAAATTAGCCTCTGAAAGGTTTCCCTGTATCGAAATTTAAGAATCTTTTAAAGAATCTACCGATCTACATATATGCAGTCTCTATACTGGAGGGCAATCATCCCCCTCTTAACATATGGTGTATTCCAAATTCGCAAAAAGCAACTCCTCCTTTTTTTTATTTTGATTTTAACAGGTGTCGAATTTTACTTGAACTGTCAGGGTAATTTTTACTTGACTTTAGGGTAAGTGGAGGAAAGATGGACCAGGATGTATAAGATATAAAATGGACTCGTCAGCATTTTAATACCACTTTACCAACCGAGCTAGTTTCCACTGTGTTAGTAGTTTTTGACACTAACACAAGAAATCCAAGAGCTCGCTATGTTGATGTGATGACATGCAGAGTTGCGTCAGAAATATTGTGCTCGTCATTAAAAAAAAGCGTTGAAAACTTTCTGTGTGTTTGTTCTCATCGATTATTTGGAGAAACACTGTCATACATGGAAGCATCGATTTTTGTTTAGTAAGTTTAGTTTATGTAAACCTACATATTTGGAGTTGAGAATGTTGAGGCGTTGCTTCTTCCTTTAGGAGCGAGTAAGTGGCCTGGTGCGTCGAGTGTCTCCCGTGCGAGTAAGAGAGAAGCGTATAGGGAAATATAGAGAATATTGAAAGATTTCGGAATTGGTAAAATGAATTTCATTATTTTTGAGTCATGGTGAAAAAATACAAGGCTGGTTGTTTATAGTTTACGACACACCTTTTTTTGTTCTACTAATTCGAATAAAGGTTCCCGCTTCTTGGAGTGTTTTGAAGAGGAAGGGGAAGTAATGGGAGAACAACTTAGATTTAATATGTCGTTGGCGTAATCTTCTTCCACGGAGTCTTTGAGAGGGGAAAGAAAAGGAGTAGAGGGGGTGTTAAATAAGGAAAGGATTTTTGTTACATCAGAGTGGAATGGAGGCTTGGAGGGAGGAGCGGGGAGAGCTGCAGAGAAAATTTTCTCTTTCCGTTGGAAAGAGTCTTCGAGAAATGATTCTAGGTGTGCATAATCTCGCTCCGAATTTGGCGAACTGGTCGCGGAGATGTTTTCTTCAGCTGGAGGGGGACTGAAAGCCCCAACAATATCCGTGACCTCTTCTCGTGAGTCGTCCGTCCAATATGCAAAAGGTGGTAATGGGAGGTTTCTACTGTGATGTACAATTCGTCCAGCGGATGTCAGATATGCGTTGTATCGGTTGACTCTTTCAGCAGATATGGACACTTACACGTGCGTAACTGATGGGCAAGGAGTAGCAATTGTGGCTAGACTCGGGTGAACCGAACTAGTTTAAGTTTCAGCAGTTTCTTTGTAGATCTGTCCTGGATTCGCATAAGAGCAGTAAAGCGGCGGATATTGCGTCTTTGCTTACTGTTCCTACCCTGTGATTGGCCGAAAGAAACAAAATGGTGAGTGACGTTTGAGTCAGTAAAGGCACGAGAAAACCAACGCCTTACCTCCAGGGGAAACGTGTTGTACGCGGTTCCTGGTGTCGTGGGTTGGAGAGAATAAACAAGATGCGTGAACTGGAGAAATATATTTGTCTCGTAAACATAAGACATTATTTTTGTAGTTGTAGATTGGTTTTAAAGAAAATCAAAATTCACCATTTAAAAATGTATCAACTTTTATTGATTCCTTGAATAAAGTACAAACGATGAAGGCGGCCGATAGCAGGTCCGTGCGACGCGCTCAATGTAACTATACTGTATCTACGGTATGCGGATCGGCCGCTATGATGTTACTTATGGCCTACAGAGGGCTCACTTTGAATGTAGAGATCTTAGAGACGAGAGTAAAACGATTGGCAGCCTGCGACGAATTTGTAATCGGGGGCGAATACGATTAGAGAGCCTGCGACGGATGTCCAGTCAGGGGCGAATACGAATATAAATCAGAGAGCCTGCGACGGATATCCAGTCGGGAGCGAATAGTCAGAGAAGGTCGGGAACGGAAATCCAGTCCAATACCTTCTGACGATTTTCGGTCGCGCATGGCTTTTTATATCTGCAGCTCTCGGGAAAGTCGCGTAGTGAGGGTATAACTTACAAGGAAGGGATGCGCGAGATACATTTTCTTGGCTGTCGCGTTCGTCTGTATCCTTCCTCTGTTATGCTAACGGGTTAAGTGGAAAATGCCTTCGTTGCGCGGTCGTGTGCCGTAATTTCGGTGATGAAGATTTTTTTCACTTACCTTATTCTTAAAAGTTCTAAACTCTACCTTGTTATTTCAAACCTTAAAAATGTATTTATTTTATTTATTTAAATTTAATCTTGATCCGAGTTAGCAATGTCGTCTTCTCTATGCGCCTGGGCGTATATCAACTTTTTTTGGCAATTGGAGGACAAATGGACCTCTTCATTGTAAGAGCTGGGAAAAACATCGATATCTATCAATAGTTATTGATAGGCTTTATTATAAGTAATTATCGATAGTTTTAGTTATCGATTTTTCCCAACCCTATAAATTATTGCCCGACTCGGGAGCAGAATTTTCAACTAAAAAATTAATTTTATTTCAACCGAGTTTTTCAATTTTTTTTCAGTTTTTCAACAGAATTTCGTTATATTACCTCCAAATAGCATAATAAAGCATTTTCTACAACCAACCTCATTATTAGCGACAGTTATTACATATTTTTTAAATTGGTCCATCTCTCCTGCAGTGTTCTATCTCTTCTCCAATTTTTTTTCAAAGTCAACGCACAATTTGGAATTATAATCTTTCAATTAAAGCAACGCATGGTTGTTATCACAAGGGTTGAAATTAAAAACTTCACGGGCTATAATATTTTGTTCTTGTGTTTGAAAAGCTGTAGGATATGAAATGTAAATAGTGGTCCATCTCTCCCCCACTTACTCTACTTCATGAGGAAAAATCACTTTTTTGAGTTTTTAAGTCGATTTTTCAGGGTTTGGAAAAATGTTACGGCAAAGTATAGAGACTTGTATTGTAGAGGATTTCATATTTCAGAGATATAGGTTTAATGCCCCTAACACACCCCCATTGTATATTTAAATACCCTTGAAAACAAAAATGTCAATTGTGGATGAATATTTATCAAGTTTGGTTAATTAATTGTAGATTATAAAAGTTCCCGAACTTCTGTCACAAGAACGATAGTATCAGTGCCAACTATGTGATGTTGGCGACATTATCATCGTGAACGTATTTTTTATAAGACCTGTTAGTTTTATTAAATTTCCACTCATTTTTAACTTACCATAGTAGAAACAGTGATAGAATCAGAAACCTTCTTAAAGCTCGTCGAGAAATTGCGATGGAGCAAGTTCTGTTTTAAATTGGGCAAGACGTATACGCACATGCTTGAAATGTTGCGGAAAGCTACAGGGATCAAGTAATGTTACAAACAACAGTGAAAGATTGGTTTAAAAGGTTTAAGGAAGGCAGATAATAGCTGGATGACGATGAGCGCAGCAAAAGGTCAACGTCGAGTCGTACGGATGAATCGGTGGAAAAAATTCGAGAAGTAATAAGAAAGAACCGTTGTACGTCCGTGAGACTTATTGAAGATATTACAAATCTTATCAAATCACAAGTTCATCGTACATTAAATGAAGATTTGAAGCTGCGGAAGGCCTGTACGCGATTCATTCCACACAGTTGAAACGACTACGACAAGTATGACAGAATTTTGTGCGCTCAAGATATCGTTTCAACTGCCGATAACGGTCCAAACTTTTAAAAAACAGTCGTGGAAAAACATTAGGATCTACTTACAAAGCGACAAAGCCCAATTTGGAAGAATCCAGAAAACTCAACACCAAGAAAAATGTGCTTGCAAAAGGAATTTGTACATATCCAAATTGGGTGAAGTGTATGGGAAGTGTATGAGAATCTCACTAAGCTTTTTCCCATACAATTCTCATACACTTCCCAAATGTACACTTGAGCACACTTCATCGAATTCGGGTACATACTTTGTTCCCGAAGGCCCTAAAGTGAATGGGAAATACTATTTAGGCGTAATGCAACGTTTGCTGAACCGAATTCGTAGGATTCAACTTCAATACAAAGCGCAAGGTCGCTCCTCCACGACAAGTTTCCGGCTCACAAGTGCATCGCCGTGCACAATTTTTTAGCTTCAAAATCGGTACAAATACTTATACAAATAATTACAAGCAAAATATTAAATTACAATATGAGATTAATTAAAAGTTCGGTAACTTCTGGGACGCACTAGATTTTTTCATAATTTGTCTTTTGTTTGTAAAAACTATTACCATTGGTTTCGTAGGATATTTATCAACACTTGCTAATTAATTTTCAATCATTTCAACAAATGCCATTTATTTAAATATTAAAAAAAAATTCAATTAATAAAAGAAGTAACAATTTTTTAAAATAATTATTTTTCGTAATTTTTAATTATTTAAACAAATTCTATTTGCTTAAAGAATGCTTTTTTCAAAAATTTGTTGGGTTGACTGTTTAATATCGTTAAGGGAAACAAAATTGATTTAAAAATATTTTACATTTCTTTTTCATATTTTAGTAGTTTTCAAGACATCAAACCCATATGTCTAATACATGAAATTCTTTGTTCGATTGTCCTCAACAAGCTTCTATGATTTCCCGTAACATTCTCCTAAACTCTGAAAAATTATGAGAGGAAAAGCTTTCGTAAAATTAAGTAAGTAATGAATACCATGCTCTAGACTTTTATTTTCTACTTGATGGTCACCAGCTTCCACTCGTTGTTCTAACAAAGTCTTTTAGTCGCCTTGAAAGCGACCATGTTCTCGTACCTACAGTAGGCTTTGGATGAACCTTAATGTTTATGTTGCTCTTTCTCATAAAACTATCCTCTCCTATTGAGCATCTACTTTTTGCCTTTCCGCAGATGTCCTAATGTCGTTTCTAATTCTGATTCTGTGGAGATATATGGCTTTCTCTATTAATTTCTTCACACTGTTAGTGAAAAGAGGGAGGTTCACGTGATCATGTTCATAAGAATGTTAAGATAATTCTTACAAAGGATTGTGGAAGGGTGCAGAAAAACTCGGGAAAGACATAATAGTAAGCACGAAGAAAATAAAGATTGTCGCAAACGCTAGACGGGGTTGCAACGTGGTTGCGATGATAAACTAAGAAAATTTATTCGTGAATCTTTACTGTAATTTGTGTATTGCTGTTACATAAGGACAAGTTAGATATTTCAAAATTAGTGTAACAATCTGTGACGTAACAAATTATAAGGAATGTATGAAAGTTCGGTAAACTTCACGGACTTCACCGAGCTCGGTAAAGTTTATCAAAATGTTATAAAATCTTCTAAATTGCTCTCAACCTATAGGTACAGATAAAGGAAGAAAAGCGCGGTAGGTTGTATGGAGAAAAAGTATATCGTTAGGAATGTGTTTTCTTTTCATGATTTGTTTATGCTTCTTACAAAAATACTAAACACTTTTTAAATTTATTTACTTCGTGATGGAGAAAAAATATTTATCAATTTTACTTATTTTAATGAAGCTCTGTACCCCATATTTTTCAGAAAATGATAGAAGAAGCACGATAATATACTCTAAACACGCTTTGGATTGACTCGTAATTCTGCTTTTTAAGCAGTACACTTACGGTTCCTTCCCTACAATCAGAATGAAAACCTGCTCCCTGTACAATTGGATTTCTTTTTAATTCCCTTGTGAAGAAAACTCAGCTCCCGATATTCACAAATAAAAGGGTGATCTCCTGTCCTGAGTTTTACTACATTTTTTTTTTCTACGTTTAAGTAAATGGTGCCTTAATATATTTATCTCAAAAAGCAATGGAACCATTCCCTTTAATCTGAGGTACAATGTATAAAAATTTGTAGGACATCTACGGAGAACATATGCGTTGAGGGCCTAACAAAATCTTTGATTTCATTGGTGAAGAGTAGGAATAGTAAAGGCCTATGTACTGATTCCAGCTGAACTCCTGTTAATAGGATTCCACTCTGATCCCTCACCATTCAATTCCACTAGACTGAAAAAAAACAAGAAATCTAGAATCAAAGACAGTTTGTTTGGTATGACAAAAGAAGGTTTTGATGCATAGTACCTATAAAACATCTATTTCACGCACTGAAATATTTTTATTGTACCACAGAAACTTAAAGAAAGCAGTAAAGAAATGCTTATTCGATGATGTTTAAAATGTACAAATCTTAGATCCAAAGAAATGCATTTCTTTGACTCCATTGCTGTCAGACAAAGGAATCGTTTACGCAATTATATTGAATTTTGTTTAAAGTCAAAAAACCCGTGCATTAAGTCAAGGAAATAATTTCTTTGGGCACCATTTCTTCGATGCAAAGAAATATTCCTTAATTTCGGAAATATTTCTTGAGTTCAATGATACGAAGCTTTGAATTGAAAAATATAATTTTTAAATTTAATAATTGATTAACGCGTACATCAAGTGATATGGTTTCGTTTGATACGTTTTTTCTTTACTTAATAGTTCATTTGAATAACTTAGTGGACTGTATAATTTACAATTTCGAACAATTCAATTCAAAGAAAAATTTATTTCATAAAATGGAGTTCATACGGTTATTCATATGAGACATTTCATTGGTCGAATGAATTAATTTGTTTAATTAAGTAATAATTTATTTAATTCAAAGAAATATTTCTTCAGAAAACTGAAAGACATTATTTAAGTCAAAGAGGCATTTAATTCACATAGTGGATGTGGCACAATTGATTCAATTAAGTAATTTGTTTACTTAACTATTCATTTATTCATCTAAAAGAAATTTTTCTTTTAATAAATAAAATGAAGAGATATAATTCAAAGAAATATTTACAAAACTGAAGGGATGATTATTAAAGTCAAAGAGATATGTATTGAATACAATGGAGTTTGTACGGTTATTCAGCTAAGATATTTCATTGATTAAATTGAAGTAATTTGTTTATGTAAGTATTAATTTATTCAGTTGAAAGAAATGTTTCTTTTAGTAAATAAAATGAAGTGATTCAAATCAAAGAAACTTTTCTTCCAATAAAGGAATACTCGTATATTTTTTAAATAATTACATACATTATTCAATCAAATACATTTATTTTTCATTCAATCTTTTTGTATACTTGCATCCAGTGCACAGGTTTTTTTAGTTTTAAACATACTTTATACATAATGCAAGATTCGTCAATTTGCTGCCTGCAATCTCTTATAAAATGCCTTATTTCTCCACACAGAATGTGAGCACAATTAAATTGTGTTTATAATTTTAAATTGAATAAATAATAATGTAAATAAATCTTGCATTACGTCTGTTTATTGAAAATAAAATTCATTTAAAAGTAATACTTAATCTTATCCAAATTTAAATTTTCTTGGTTCATAATAATTTGTGTATATTTTGTATATTTATTTTCACATTTAATTGAATGTATGTTTAGGATATTAATAAAAGTAGAGAGTCGGAATAAAAAAGTTGTAAAATATATGGTAAATGATATCTTTCTTTTAAAATCAAATTTTTCTATATCTATAGATTGTGACGTGGTATAATTACCACTTACACATTTTTCACTTTATCAAATTTAATTGAAAGAATTGCCCGACTCATAGCATAGAGCCACGGCTGTCTGCGTACAGCTAGTCAGCTGTTTGCAAGCATCTGTGCTTTTGGAGCAATCAGCTGACCATCGACACGAGTCCACAGAAAATTATTTATATTAAACACAACTTAATTAATCTGTTTCATGAATTCTGAGTCGTAAGGCTCAGAAAAACACCACACACACACACACACACCACACAAAACACTCGTCGCAGTTTCAAGAGGATCCTGGTCAGTGCATGGATGAGATTC
>JAUESI010020097.1:0-14151 GCA_032275145.1 Synergus laeviventris | reverse complement strand
AAAGCATACCAAATATGTCATATTTTATAATCAACTTTCTGAGTGAGAGCCGGAAAGGTTAATGCTTCTAAAAGGACTGGTAGACAGCCCTCTTAAAAGAGGCCTACTTGGACTATAATTCAATGGATTTTCAAAAATATTGAAGTCAAAAAAGTTTAAGCTGGTACACTTAATAAATTCTGCCCTACATCGAGAAGATGTTTCGACTGATGCTGATTCGGATTAGCATATTTCAGGGTGACTTTTATCACAGTGAGTGGATATTGTATTCCCCTCTAAATCTTTTAAACTCTAGATACGCTAAGGATATTCGTGGCTAGCACGAAGGTGAATGTAATGTTCAGGATTCGTTGTGTCGATCTCATTCTACCTCGTACGTGTGACACACTTCGCCGTGTGAGTTACTAGCTTTTTTGTCCCTCATTGTGGCAGATAGAGTGGCTGAAAGTGGGGGGAGTGGGTAACTCAATCTCGCTCTAACACGGCAAGCATCTCAGTGTGTTTGTGCCCTTCTTAATTTACTTGTAATTTTAGAGGGTTTCAACTATATGCTTTAGAGGGTTTTATACCTGATTTTTATTGTAAAAATTTGTGGAATAAATTATATATGTGATTTTTTATCGAATATCATGTGAGGAGGGTACAATAAACAAATAGTTTTTCTATTATTTAAATTGACATGTGATTTCGTTCTCATCCTACCGAATACAGCAATTAGTTTTTAAGTTTTAACCGGACAAAAAATAATACACTTAAAATGTCTTTATTTGATGGAAATTTATTAGTAGTTATTGAATGCAAGGAATATCGAAGTGAACTTTTCTCAATTTTCACCTTGTGATATGAAAATTTGTTTTGACCCAGATAGACTAAAATTACTACGTACCTAATGAAAGCCCCCTTGATTATCCTCTACTAAAGTACTTGGAGTAGCTTTATTCGTAGTATACTTTTTCGCCTTTTTCTCGGAAAAATGTAGTCGTTCGTGAAAATAATATAAAATAATAAAATATAGGAAAATAATATATTCATTTATGTCGAGAGTCAATAAGAGCCACCTAGGGTATATTCTTTCTTCCATGAGTTTCGTGTTCCTGAAAAATATTGACCTTAATCAACCGTCCTGAGTCACTTAAGCGGAACAGTATTGAAATGCAAACTAACGTCTTATTGTGCTTTTCGCGCTTGTCCCTTTTCAAGTTTAAAATCATCGGCATTATATAGGCCTTCATCATCATCCTTTCCCTTCAAATTTTTAAATCTATAATTGTCAGAGAAATTTTACTTTTAATAATAAATGGGCCTTCAAATTTGTCGTACAATTTCCCTGCTTTGCCTGCCTTTCGTTTGCCTCGTCTAGGGTTTTCTGTACCTCCTCTTTAGTTATTTGCATGCCCCTGAACCCATCTGTCCACTTATCCAACTATTGGAATTGTACGTCTTCAAAATCCTTCTAACTCCACCTTGAGGGATTGCTACGGCTGCAATTCTCTCCCAAAATTCAGAAACGCTGGGGTAAATTTTGTTGCATCATTTTTACTTGTATTGAGAGCTAATTGTAAATGTTCGTTACACTCATCCCACGTGAAGTGATTATTGTCTAGATATCACTTGATAATTTGTTCCATTGTTCTGTTATATCTTTCAATAGCGTTTGCCTATGGTTAGTATTTAGGCGTTACGTCATGCATAATACCAAACTTTTCTGTTAGAATTATTATATTTTTATTCAAAAAATATTATTATTTGTTAATAAAACTCTCGGTGTCCCCAAATGCGAAATTATTCGTTTGTGAAATTCTGATTCAATTGTCACCCTCTTTACTTTTTTGATAGAAATAATACACCCATTTGGTGAAATTATCCACAAAGACTAAAATATATTGGTTTCTGCCCTTTTTTGAAATTGAAAGTGTTCCCATTATATGTGCCGTTACCGTTATCCGTGATTCTTCTAGATTATGCTTGCTTATTATTTTCCTACCTTCGGCTGATTACTCGGTTTTATTCTTTGACAAATTATGCAATTTTTTACACACTCTAGCAACTCCGACTATATACCTTGCCAGAAATAATCCTCCGCGATTCTAGCGTACGTTTTTTTCAGGATTCGTCTTTTCGCGATAGTGCACCCGGTACATGGTTAGAACTCCCTTTTCTTCGTAGATAGTTTAGACTGTACCCTTCGAGGTACGGTCTAAACTTTCTTATTGCCCAAACCATGGCTAACCATTCGAACTCTAATGCTGAATATTTTTTTCTGCACTATTTAATCTCCTACTCGTATAAGCAATTACATGACTTCTATCTCCTTTATTTTAGGTCAATACCGCTCCTAAACTCGTAGAACTTGCATCAGTTTCCAATTGAAAGGGACAATTAAAATCTGGTCGTGTCCAGATCGGCGTTGATGTTAAAATCTTCTTAATGTCCTCTAACGCTTTATCTTTGCACTTGTTTAACGTTTTTTGGCACGGGGAACTCTAAAATAGGTTTAATTTGATAGAACATACGCCTTTACCCCGTTCACATTTATTTTAAACGGTAGATATTTCACTTCTGAAATCCAAATTCGCATTTTTCCGAGCTTATCATTAACCCTGCCTCATTGATTCTATCCAATACCACTTCTAAATAACGCATATTCCTCAAAACTCTGAGTCACTATTATAATATCGTCTAAATAGCAAAATACAAATGGCTTTAGCTCAAGGATGATTACTTTTTCCATTACTCTCTGGAAAGTCGCCGGCGCGTTCGTGAAATCAAACGGCATTCTTTGAATTGAAAAACGGCCTTTCCAGGAACAGTGAACGCAGTTATGGGCTTGGAATTTTTTTCCAATGATACTTGTAAATATATACATTTCAGGTCTATTTTCCATATTTGAGCACCTTTCAAAATATCTATTATTTCGTCGATTAAGGGTATAGGATAACGATCTTTTCTTGTTATATTATTCATCTTGCTAAAATCCAGGCAGAATCTGTATTTTCCATCCGTTTTCTTAATCATTACTATCGAGTTTGAGCACTCTGAATACGACGGCTCTATAATCCCTTGCTCTAGCATTTTATCCACTTCTTTATACATAATTTCTTTTATTTTCGAACTCACATGATATTATTTTTGTTTTATCGGGTCGTAGTGTTGCGCGTCTATTCTCTGTTTTGTTAAAGGATTCGCCATATGCTCTTTCTCTATTTGCGCCTTTATTTTAAGTTTTAGTAATTTCTCTAATTCCCTTTTTTAATTCTCATTTAATTCCTGAATTTTTTCTAATCTTTCTAATTCATTATTTATTCCTCCTATTTTTTTATTTTCTTTTACCCGAATCTTTTCCCTTTTTACCATTTTATCTTTCCTTTCTTGCCCATTATTTTCGCTATTCCTTTCGAAACAACTATTTACTCTGCTCTTCTCTCTTATTTTTTCTTCTTTTGTTAAGTTTTTATGTATTAAACTCGTTAATTGATTTTCCTTTTTTATTTTTCTTATCTCATTCTTTCTCCCCTATTCCATTCATTTTCCCCAAAGATTGAAATCTGTTGATCAGCGAAATCTGGTGTAAGCTTGGGGCGGCTGATTTTGGAGTTTAAACTTTCTCCGAAATCCTCAACGGCTTTTTAGGCTCATCCTATTCCCGAAACTGAGTATCCCTACTTCACACATTTGATATCCGCAAAAACCATCCTAAATTGGCTCAGGCAGGGCGTTAGGTTGGACTTCCATGCGATACCGTATCAAGGGGTCGCTAATTGACACACACGAAGTCTCATTTTCGTATTCCAGGATCATCCTGAGGAATTTCAACATGACCGTCCACAAAATTTCTACTGTTTTCAAATCTGGTACCAACCTCACTAATATTCTTTTTCTTTTCTTCCCTAGCAGTACCGAGATCGAAACCTGTCCTATTTTTCTCAGTGTTTCCCCGTTTCCTTCAATTTTCAAATAATTTCTATCCTATATAGGAATGTTTTGTGCCGATATTAATTAGTAATTAATATTTTTTTCCCTCATAATCAATAACTACGTGTAATCTAGCCTCTTTTTCCTGATTATAATCCGAAATTAAATATTCGGATACTCGGGCTTCAGTGAATTTTTTACCTGTAGCCCGACCCTCCAGTTTCCTGAACCTTTGTCCCTTTGCCAATAGTCTCTAATTAAATGCCCTAATTTTCAACACGAATAACATCTCGGAGGTTGTCTTGCCTCCCCTGTGTTATCCATGCGTCCCCTGATCACGTCTGGGCCAGTACCAACGGGCCAGGTGACAACTAAGTTGTCACCTGCGACCCACTTGATCTCCGGCTCGTTGGAGGCTCTGCTACCGGGCAGTTACTCCTAGGGTAACTCCCAAAATCTCTTGGTTCGTTAGTGGGCCTTCAGTTTTCCTGGGTAGTTCTAACGCTCTTAATTTCTGCACATTGTTGCCCTGGTTATTTTTTAAATTTACATCCCTATTTATTTTATAAGCTAGGTTATATAATAATTCAAAACCTCTACTTCTATAATTAAATTGTCCCTTCTGTTGGTTTGATTAATTAAAACGTAAGAACTGTCTTTTAGGCTGCATTCTTCTGTTCTAATTTTGTTGTGTTAGAGTTTCCTGTCGCCTGTGAACGTATTTGTCCGTTTGTCTCTGTTTCATAACGTTCATTGTCTGCCCTCTAATTCTCGATTTAATTAACTCGGCCTCTCACTCCTTTCCTAAATCCGCTAATTCTTCAAGTATTAGAAAATTGGTTCTTTTTATATATACTTTATATTCAATTCTCAGGTTCCCTACGTAATTCCCACTCTAAACTTTTCCTTGGGTACAGTTTAATAAATAACTTCCTAATCTCTATTAGGTATGATAGAATGTTTTTCCTGATTTTGTCTCTGGTTACAAAACTTGATTTTTTTCTTTTTCTATATTTGCTTTTTAATTTACGTTGTTTTTTAAATTGGGCGGAGCTGTCTTCTACTATTTGAAAATTTAAATGGCCACCTTGCAGTGACTTGAAATAGTGTTTGCTCTATTCAAGTGGAAAATATGTCGCATTGTTCTCTGTCATCTATCTCTGCAATTCTCGTTGCACTACACCTCATCATGCACTGATTGCCTACCATTCCTATCTCTTCACGAATCTAATTCTCCCTTCTCTAAACTGTTACCAACCTATTTATTGGAGGAAGTATGGTATCTCTAGGCATAAGAATTCTAAATGGCGGTCAATTGATTGTTTTTCTTTTCTAAATTCTCCCGCTTTTTCTCGCATGCTACTATTTTAATTTCCTAACAACGTGTCTATGGTTTGTAAGATTTTATTATTACTCTCACGGAAATAATTGATTTAAACTGTTTCGTCCATTTGCGTCATTTGAGTTTGGGGCTGACTTTCCTGTAGCTTTCTCGTCTGTGATTTATTTCGTATGGTCTATAGTCCGACGATATGCCATTAAAGGGTTTCGTGAGCTCGTGAATTCATTAACCGCATAGGTTTAAAGTTGACTGATTCCCTACACTTTTCTCTCTCCCACGCGAGTAAGCCCCTCCCACGGCCTATCAATCTTGAGAAGTTCCGTGCACACCGTCTCGAGTGAGTCACGCGCTTGACTCCGCTGAACGCGCCTTGATAAAAAAACCTTCGCAGACTTATTCTAATTTTTTCTAAGAATTCATAATTTAATTTTCGCTTCAAGTTCAAAAATAATTCTCCTTTCTAGGTTTTTCTGCTTCCTGAACATACGAAACACATACGCGATCGGGCGACAAGGTATTGAGTTTCAATTTTGCACAATAAATTGAAATTTATCACTTTAATCATATTAAAATATATCATCAGATATGAAACATATATCATCAATTTTATGGCACCTTAATTAAAGCAAAATTCATATTAAATCAGATAACAATTCTGGCACATGTTCGGTTCTTTAAAATTCCAATGGGTCCACCTTAATATCCTATAAGAAAGAAAAAAGACACGGCACATGGAAGATTCCTTTCTAACAGCAAAATTGTTGTTGCTCTCCAGTATAATAGCGTATTCTAGTAATTGCATCTAATTAGACGTTCCACTACTGTCTCCCTACTCCGCTCAGGTTTTTGTTGTAAGGGTGGGTCGGTCCTGCGAACCGTGGTACGGCTGGAGCAACTGGATGATGGGACTGGATGCTGGGGTGTGAGAAATAATCCTATTAAACGAGTGATGGTGAACTACGGCACTCCGGAAAGGTATAAAGCGACGTGGAACTTTGCGACAAAACGTAAATCACGTAGGGCGAACAAAAGCTAGCGATTCTCGACTGGTAAGTACGGTGGGTACCAATTCGAAATGCAATTCGTTAATTTTAGCCAAGGCAATCACCGAAGTGTGAGCAAGTGCGTTGTCCTGATGAAAACGCACTTTCTTTTTCTTCAAATGCGGTCGCTTTTTTAGAATTTCTGCCTCTGTCTTATCAAGCGACGATGGTAATATTCTCCTGTTATTGTTTTACCTTTTTGGAGATAATCGATCAACATAATCTCGTGACTATCCCAAAAAACCGTCTGCCTTTTTCGGAGGAGATTCGCTCTTTGCAAGGGCGGTAAAAGTGCGACTCGTTTTGCTTAAACCACGTCAATAAGGCTTTTGAAATGTTCATTCGATTTCGTTTTTGGTCCAAAGTGAGCAAACGCGGCACCCAACATGAAGATAGCTTGCGCATACCCAATTCTTCAATCAGTATATGAGAAATGCGTACTTTTGATATTCCAATAACCTCTTTTATCTCTGTAACCTTAATTCGACGATCGTCCAGTCCATTTGGTGAACTTTTTCAATGTTACAGCTGGCTGTCGCAGTTTTTCGCCGCGCTGAACGCTCATCATCAGTCAAGCTGATACAGCCAAGTTTGAATTTTGCCTAATTGACTTTCAAAAACAAATATCCAATGAAAGCTCGACACTAAAGTTTTTCCATTTTCAGAAAAATGTTCACGACTCACTTATACGATTTTCAAATAAAAACTAAGCGTCCAAAATACCTGTCATTTTGGTTAGGATCTCCCAAGGCATGCGCAAGTGTATTCTCTAACTTATGTAGATATGGTATGTACTGCTATCTTCAGAGTGTGGTCCGAAACTTTTCAGGCAACCGTCGTACATATTGGATATATCCAATGTCAATTCTGGACTCTAGGAGTATGTCAGTTTCAGATGATATCTCTATGTTCATACTTTGTCCAATATCCATATTAGATCGCATGTCCATATCGGGTTCCATTCTACATTTGGACCATGTGTTCATATTGAGTATGGTGTGGTAGATTTTCTACACATCCCAAGTTTAAATTAATCCTCCTGATTATGATTTCCTAGTAAAGGCTGACAGTTTCAATAAAATCGGCACTCTTTGTCTCTTTGTGGTTGCCTTTTTTTTTACATGCTCGAGTATTTCGGAGTCCACCCTACATATGCCGTTCGGTGTAAGGACTTCCGTTCTCCAATTAGGATTTAGCGCTTCAACTACTTTCGTCTAAGTCTTGTTCTGTGTGCCATAAATCATCATCTCTTCTGTACAGAGACGAGAGAAGTTTGTTCTTAATTTCAAAACTCCTTAGCTGAATCGCTATCTTCTTTTATATTGTTTGATATATTTTGCCCTATTTCTATGATTATGTCTTCCTTATAATTTTCTCGTTAAAATTCGAAGTGCCGAACCATAGAATGCCCCTAAAGATTTCTTATTTGTCTCCTCCTTAGCAATTATGCTCTAATGATCCCTAATTAAAGATTTTAAATCCCCAAAATTATGTATTGCTCTAGAAATGAAGTATTTATTATATATTTATTTTTGTTATTCAAACCTAATAATGTAAATACACGAATTTTAGTGATCCCTTTTCTCTAATTATTTGGTTTTTAATTGATCGAGCTCTTTTATTGTATTTTAATGATCCTCCTAAAAATGTATAATAAATGTTTATTTATATTCGTTGATTTTGTTATTTTCCGTTATTTATTTTGTAAATT
Organism: Synergus laeviventris; assembly: GCA_032275145.1. Taxonomy (NCBI): domain Eukaryota; kingdom Metazoa; phylum Arthropoda; class Insecta; order Hymenoptera; family Cynipidae; genus Synergus; species Synergus laeviventris. Next base: position 6,143 of record JAUESI010020097.1, on the reverse strand, counting down.
TTGTGATTTTTGGTTATTTTTAACTGTAATTCCGTTATTCTTTCTTTGCTACTTTTATTAATTTTTAAAATTTTATTTGTTCTTTTATCAGTTTTCTTTCGTTTTTAAACTTTTTTATTAATACTTTTTTTTAATAAATTGTAATTTTCTTTTTATTTGGCGAGCTTTGATGATTAACGTCGTACCAGGCCTCATCTCTGGTCATACTTCTCTCTACCGCTATCTAGTCTTTGCAATTTTAATTCTTTCTTTTGGTTAATCTTTTATCTGAGGAAGGAGCAAAAATTAGTAAGGTATATTTATTTAATTTGGCTCTGGATCGCTGTAAAATCTGTCCCGAGGATGGACTAACGATCAGTTAGGCGATTTGTTATCTTTTGTCTAAATATCTATTATAGTTGTTGTTGATTTTAATTTGGCTATAGTTAAAAATTTTGTAATTGTCCCAAGAATGGACTGACGCCTGGAACTTTTTATTCGATTTCCCTTAATTCTGTCGTGTGTGTGACTTCTAGAAATCTATTTTATTTATTTAAAAAAAAATCACGGCACATGGGTCCTGTGTCCATACTGGATCTTATACCAATTTTGAGTCAGTCTAGGTTCCTATGTCAATTTAGGATCTTATGTCCATATTGGGCTTTATGTATCCAAACTTTTGTATTCACAAAAAGCTTTTCCTGATATAGGCCTTTTTCGTTTGGCAGACAAGTTCGAGCACCGTTTTTGAGAAGAATAAAGACCTGTTTGGTGCAGACTGGACATTATATAGTGTGAACGATGGCGAGATGGACAACAATCCACCTTTAACAAGTTCAGAAAAAAATGGATATAGGCCCATTTGATATGGATCGTTATTATTATCAATCCTATGGGGATCCTGTCACTTGAATGAACAATAAATGATATAAATGATAAAAGGTTTATTACATCAATTGGAATAAAATACAATATTGATAAATTAATAGTAAAAACTTACACTACCTTTCAGACAGAAAGGACAAGAGAAGATTTAAATTGTCGCTTGCGTCTCTATATTCGGAGGACAACCGTAAGATCCTCACGCAGAGTTAAATTGGCTAGAGTGAAAGATACGTGGTTGAATCTGTTCACTAATCGAGATGTACACTTGTGAGTTCTTTCACGAACGTTAACACTACGGAAGTTTATTCGGAATGAATCTACGACGACAGTACCTAGCCACAGTTAAAGGGACTTTGTTCACTACACAAATACTAGTAAAGTTGCATTAGGGCACGAGACAATGTCTAATTCCTTTGTCTCACCCAGCACGCCCGACTTGCTCGCGTGGCTTGTCGCTTGCGGGGTGTCATTATTAATCGGCACGTTTTGTTATGATGAATGGATACGTTCAATGAGACGAGCAAGCTATCGAATCTTTAACTTTAGACTTAGGCCATAATTTGACATATCCCATAGATAATTGATATCCCCCATACAAGCGGAAAGTGCCTACAACGCATGAATCCCTTTTAACGCTTATTTTCTTGAGTATTGGCTCTTCTGTTCCCCTTTTGTGTGATTATAACTTATACTAATTCTAACTCAGGAACAGTGACGTTCATTATGAAATTGTTCCTGCGTTTGAATATAAATTACATTTAATATGCTTATATGAATTACATTAATAACCTATATATTAAACAAAATCCTAAGGTTTATAGTCAGCAAGTCTGAATATGCATAAAATGATAACTTGCATTATTACGACCAACACTTTATCTTATGTTGGTTTCATCTGCTTTTAAAGTTAACATGCATTATTAAGTATCCTTTACATGTAGTGAGACACCTTTATGATTACATACTGCTTTATCGACCTGAGTTGTTATAATATTTTCTATCATTGGTTCACAAATTTTATAATGCACCTGGGGATACGATTATAATTACCAATGCCATGCCTAAAGATTAACAAGGTTGCGTATGTCTAGTCGTTATGTTTTTATATTGTGGATGTAACACTATGTCGAACTTTGACACTATATCCATATTGGTTCCTACCATATGTAAATTTTAACTCCCATGTCACATTTATGCCCTATGTCCATATTGGTTTCTATGCCAATTTTTGATCGTACGGGAATTTGTGGTTGTATGTAAATTTTGGTTAATTTGTCAGTTACTTTTTGAAATAGCACGACGGATAAGTAAACGGACAAGAAACCGAAACTCTAGGCAAAATTCTAGATATCTTGGTACGCGATCAGAGGCCAGTTCCCATCATGTAGTCCTCAAAATTTTGAAGAATGACATCACAAAAATTTTAATTTACTAACTTGATGTAACTTACCCATTGCTGGTGCATAGATGTTTAAGTAAAGACAATCTTCGCTTTGATTCTTTAGTTGTGGAAGTAATCTCTTTAGGTATTCCAATCTTCCCTTTGGCATTCGTTCTAGAGCTTCCTGTTCATTCAAAATGTCAGGGAGATTTTGTGGACATACTGGACCAACTGTATCGGACAATCTGAAATGGAAAACTTTAATCACTTCCAAGAACGGTAAATTAAATAAGAGGTCGTAAAATTGCGTAACAATTTTAAGCAGAGGGACTTCAAGAGGAGTTTTAATGTCCTTTCGTAGAACTTTCATCGTTATATCAAATTTTTAAACAGAATCCCTAACTTTTACTGATCAACAATATAAAAATTGTTGAAATTCGTTGAAATATCAAACATCCCCATAGTTTTCTCCTTCTTTTTTCATTGTATCTGCGATTCCAATTGATTTGTACATATTTTTACAAAATAGAGGTATTACAAATGTTATTTTTGAAATCCAAGAAATAGTTTCCCATGAGGTAACTTAGCCCCAATGGGAAAGAAATGTATGCATGAGCTCAAGCTCAAACGCTATGTGTACCAGTGTGGCAAATTCGAATACTTTTAAGTCAAACAATTGAATTAAAGATATGTTTAAATAAATGGTGGAGGGGATGGTTAATTATTTTGAAGTCGTCCTAACTCTATAGGAAGGATAACTAAAGAGATTTCTTTAAAATTTTTCAATTCATTTATTCAAAATTCAAGACTGGAAATTATTTAAAATTTAAATATAATTGACAAACTATTAAGTGATATGTTTTCAGATATTTAGGAATTTTGAAAAATATCTGCAAAATGGAATTATTTATAAGCAAAATGCAATCAGCAATTCAAAATCATTATCGTAAACATTAATGATACCTTTCAACAATGCACCAAGAAAACTCGACAGGAAAACTTCTTAGCGCATATATAAATTAGCAGTTTTCAGCAATTAGTAAATAGGTATATTCCTAAAATAACAATAATTCGGGCAAATCGGAAAATAAGAGCTTACAAAATTATATTTATCGATTGGGGAAAATCAGGTAAAATATATAGTGAAAGAAATTAATGAGCAAAAATAACTTAGGAAATTAGATGCCATGAGCACCTAATATACGAAAATAAAATATATAAATATAATACAATTATGGGGCATAATAATAATATATATATATATATATATATATATATATATATATATATACAATATATACAGGCGCGTGCATCTCAAAGTACTGTCACTTCAACGTAAAGAAGATAATAATTAATGACAATGATTAGAAATCACGTAATTGACCCTTGCGAATTTAAGCTATCATCTACGGTAACAAACGCACAAACCTTCAACAGGCCATCGATCCTTATACCTAAGAGCGCCAGCACTACAAACTTCATCCGAGAAACAGTCGCACATCTCCACTCGGATGAACGGGAGAACCTAACTCACACATCTCTATTTAATATCCGCGAGAACCTGACTCACACACATCTCTACTGAATTTTTATGAGCTTTTCCTGGTATTCATACTAACCCAGTTGGCATAGGTTATCTATCTGTGATGCACAACCCATCAAAAACCCCATAAATAAATGCGTCACTAGAAGCCACCCAAGGACTCACCAATCCTATGAAAAAATGTATTCCTACACTCGCACCAATATTACCCTAGAGAGTTAGAACCAGATGAAATCTGTAAACTAATACTGCCTGGAGAAGATACACCGATACTGTCCAAGGCTCAAAAAGCATTTTTGAACACAAAAGATGCAACAGCCGACAATGAGTCTGAACAGTCAGTCCAGCGAGTCTATAGTGAGTGTAAAAAACCTAAACACGTAGTCTAAGTGATAAAGGACTTTGCAAAAATCAAGAGTCAATAGTAAGAAAGGATTTAGACAAAATCAAGTGTGAATTGTGAGTGGAAGGTGAAGAAAGTTAAAACCACAAGATCGGAAATCTGATCTTATTGAGTAACCATAAAAGGATTTGCAGACAATAACCGGTAATCGGACTTCTCTAAAACATAGGCCCACTCATTAATTCGTTGTAGGTCATTATTTCGAATACTCAATCATTGTGTGACGAGCAGTACCGCTTGTCAGATATAGTATTAGACTATTACTGTATATAATTATCGATCCGCGCAAGTCACCTGTTCATTACAAGACGTCAGATTGACGAAAAAATGGCGCCAAATCTGACAGTCTGTTGGGGAGCGGCTCACAGGCTCGTACAGGAGATTCACATTCGGTGGGTTCACTGATTCTCTCTATCACCTGGTGCAACTATAATAGAGAGAAAGAGGAAAAATATGCTCGCAGAGAATGACGAAATAGGACAACCCACCAAGAGGCCGTTGAATCGTGGTTGAATCACGCAACTAGAGCCACGATTGACACAGGCTAGGAAGATGTCAGTCAGGGCGTCCTGACTGTCATCCCCCTTTAGGCGGTTCCTTTTCACCACCTTTGCTACCCGTTATTTATTTTCAGACAGGATCGACTTAAAAGAACACAAAACGATATTACTGTGAGATAATAATTCTAATTAATGGTATTGACATTAATTAAAATTATTCGAATTAATTAAAAATAAATAAAAAATAGATTAACTTTCGCAAGTCAATCTGATCCACGACCAACTGGCGTACCTATGGTCATGTATCGTATAACGATTTGGATTGAATTATATTTAATTGAAATCAGGATTTGCCAGGGTTACGACTAGGTCATGCTGCTGCCCTGCGGTTCCTTTACGTGGGTTGGTCATTCATAAATACATTCATAAATTCATTCATCAAGAGATTCATCAATATGATACATAATATATGGTCATTCATAAATACATTCATAAATTCATTCATCAACACATTCATCAAGAGATTCATAAATATGTCACATATTTTATTTCTTTGCGACCACTCAAGGCAAGTCAATTTCTCGGTAATCAGTAGATTTCTTAGCTATTAAAAATGGCGGTGGCTTTGGAGCAAAAGATACGCTTCGTTTTCATAGAGCAAAAATTACTCTGGAAAAAACCATCGCGATGTTAAAAATCTATCTAGATAGTCCCACATTCGATCCCCTTAATGCAAAATTACTTTTGACGAACGTCACTACTCTATTTAAAGATTACGTTAAATATAATAACGGATTGACTACTTTAAAACCATACTACCTAAATTGGTCAGGATCTAGGATATTATTTTTTGAAGGAGAAAATAAAGAAACAAAGAAATTTTTAAAGAAGGTTGCTCGCTTTAATTCACAAATTCAAGTTGAAATGATCACAATTTACAATGGAATTATGGTTTTGCTTTAAGTTATTATTTTGGCAATTAGACTGAATATACAAATTTGTTTAATATAATCAAAATGAGAGATATATAAACGAAAGTATAGATAAGTATTATCTAGGTCGGGATGCCAGAGACAAAGTCCCGATAATTGGTGGAGAAATGAAGATACACCACTGGTGACACTTGGTTAGGATGCCGGAGTCAAAGGTCCCGATAATTGATGGAGAAATGAGTAGATATTCAATTTTTAATACTTGGTTAAGATGCGAGAAACAAAGTCCCGATAACTGATTTTAAGGAACAAGTAGATGCACAACTATAATTTAGGATATCCGTACGGGCTCTGATCGAATTCTGAACCCTTCGTTTTTTGACTCCTGACTTTATATCTAAGAAGGAATGTGAAGACTTAACTGTAAGATTCCGATCTTGCCAAAAAAGGCAGAACCTGGAAATACTTCAAATTTGTAACTATTGCAAATAGTCTGAGAATTTAGGAGGCTGCAAGAAAA
>JAUESI010020096.1:0-14225 GCA_032275145.1 Synergus laeviventris | reverse complement strand
ACAGAAGCGGATGGATTCCGCTACCGAGTTTGAATACTAAAATTAGTCATTCTCATTGGCGGGTATAAAGCGGATAAAACCGGGTAGGAAACGTTGACGTTTTTACCCGCTTTCTACCCGGTTTCTATCCGTCATTTTTAGCAGGGATGATAAAGAGGTCATCCAACCTGGTCATCTTCTCTGTTCCGATTTCTTCAGCAAGGCTCTGATTCAAGTAATACAGTGCCAACCTCACTGCTTTCTGTCCCAAGATCCTGCATCAGTTATTAAGAAGTGGGCAATCTGTCCCTTGTGGAGGCGAGTAGTTAATGTTAAGGTCTCTCTCCACCATTCTAACTGCAGTCTGACCCTTTGAGAGATATGTAATCTCTGACGAAGCCTTTCTTGTCTGAAGAGCGTCATAAACCTTAGCAGATGACGGCAATGAAGGCATCCTCTGTGGATGACGAAGCTGGCGAAATTCATATGTCCTAAGAGACGCTGAGTCTGAAGAAGGATAGAAGAACTTGAGATCTCTAGCTCCTTTAACAGAACTAAAATCCTGCTAGCCTTGGATTTCGATAAACTCATCTCATTGTCTCGGGTGTTCCAGGTAACACCCGGAAAGTCCAGCTTCTGACGATTCACCCGCTCCAGGAGATCCATCGTCTCCATGATCTGAGTGGATAATCTGGTTCTATCTTGAGAAACCAAAAGAAATTCGTGGAGATATACGATCACCCTTATCCCTCGCGACAGACGGATTTCCACAATCCAATTCATTACTATCGCGAAGGTCTGAGGGGCAGATGAGAGGACAGAGGGCAAGCTTGTCATCTTGTAAAGCTCCTTGTAGTAAATGAGAGGAAGGAGACATCGGTAACGATGCGATGGCACGTGTGATTGGCACGTGGAAATAGGTCAGAGACAGGTATATTTGCGTCATCCAGTCTCCCTCCATCAAGAAGTCTGGAATCTTGAAATCAGAAATTAAACAAAACTTTCTCACCCTTACATGGGAATTGAGGTCCCGTACATCGCAAAGCTAAGTTCTTCTTTAGTAAGAGGAACTTTGATAGGAAACTCAACCCTAGGTTCCTTGGTCTTTCCAGGACTCCCTGAGACTTTAGAAATTCAATCTGCTCCGTTAATGGAGGGGATACTCTTGTCTCAAATCTGTGAAAGTTCCGACTGCTTATAGGACAAAGTCTTGATACTAGAGGAATACGGGTACCAGTGATGATCCTGAACTTATTTGAAGGGGCTCCTAAAGCTCCCCACCTTTCCTGAAAATCCGATAGTTATCCCCCTGAGAACTCTTGAATCGATGATTTGTCATTTATCCTGCTTCTTTGAAAGGGAATCATCTGCCCTAGATCTGGGTCCTCTTTCAGCTCCAACCCTGTGTTTCAATCCCAAAGCGAACAGAGGAAATGCCTGCCCTAGAGAACTGTTGTCTACCTGCGAACTTAGGAAGACGAAAATTAGTTGAAACCGATTGCGACTGCTCTCTCTGCTGAAAAGGCTTCCTGTTCGTTAGATATTTACGGGTGTTTAAACATGTTTGTAAACCCCCTAGAGACTGAATTCGAGGAAGCAAGTGTCGCTTGTTAAAAAGATATTCATTAGAAAGTGTAACTTCACGTAAGGGGGGGGGGGGGAGCCCGAAAATTCATATTAGGAATTTCTCTTAGCAGACGATCCCTTCGAGTCTCCATTATCTCATCTCTCTTGCCATAAATAACCTGCAAGGAATTCTCTAGATTTCTTTTAAAATCCGAACCTAGACCAAAGGAGGACGATAATTTCCCAAGAAGAGATATAAGATTAAGGTCGGATGAACTAGCGAATGCCCAGTCGACTATCTCCTCAAGGTTCTTTCTAAGCAACTCTTTCAGCTCGACAACTGCCTTGGAAAAACCTCCTAAAATTCGATCAGACGTAAGGCTTTTCAACGAATCAAAGTAAGTCGAGTGATTTATCGATGTTTCTTATCCTTACCCATCCCATTATTCGATCTCATTATCATTTGAAGTGAAAGTTGTGAGCATAGTTTCGCTAAAAAAATAAAAATTCTATCATGGCGTTAACACTTGAGGCTTTGAAAACTAAAAGAAAAAATATACGCACTCAAATAACAGAGTTCGAAACGGTTCTCAAGAACGTCAATGATGAAACTCATTTATATTCGCTCGATATAGAAGGGCGACTTTCAAGACAAAATGAATTTTGGCAAACGTTTGACGATGTTCAAATGAAAATTGAAGAATTAATGCCAAATGACATCGCAATACACGAGTCAGATCTGTTAGAATTCGAGGATCGATTTTACACGATAAGTGGAGCTGCAAAAAGGTATATTCAAAAAATGTCCTTCTTATCAACAATAGGATCCGCACAATCCACTTCTAGTAACAATTCTAATCTTAATCAAGATTCAATTCAAAATTATCGTATAATTCATGAAGATCCGGGTTAATCTCCTAGTCAAATTTCGTCTCACTTTCAACTTCCAAAATTACAAACGCCTATCTTTCGTGGTACTTTTGATACTTGGCTTGAGTTTTACGATTCCTTTAAGGCGATGTGCCACGACAATTGCGACATCCCTATAATAAACAAATTTATGTATCTCAAGGCATGCGTACAAGTTGATGCAAGAAAAGTCATTAATTCACTTGAAACCATTGCTGCAAATTATCCAATAGCCTGGGACCTGTTAAAAAAGCGATACGACAACCGAACATTTATTGTGGAAAGCCACACCAGGTCCTTATTCGAAATCCCGACAGTTTCAAAGGAATTCCCAGTTCGCACGCTATTGGATAACATTCAAAAACGCATCAGAGCTCTTAAAGCATTGGGGTAACTTGTAGAACATTGGGATAGTTTTCTTATTTTTATTATCAAGGGAAAATTAAATAATTACATTCGTGAAAAGTGGGAGGAGCGTACGGGTACTTCGGACATTCTCACAATAAATTATATGACGGCCTTTTTAGAACAAAGAGCGGTTTTCGAATGTACGCAGCCATTTCAAAAACTTGATCAAGGTTGTGCTCAATCCCACAAAACCACCCCAAAAGGCACCATGCGTTGGCAGTCAAATGTTAAGCCAGCTCAATCATGCATGGCTGCAACGGTTTCAAACGATGCAACCTTTAAGCCTAAATGCTTACTTTGCTCAGAAGAGCACCTGCTCTATTCGTGCAAAAGGTTTTCGGAAATGTCAGATCAGGATAGGTACGATTTTGTGAAAGGGGCATTTATTTGTCACAATTCTTTTAACCCCAATCACAATACTTGTGAATGTCGCAGAGGACCTTGTCGCATATGTAAAAAACGAAATAATTCGCTTTTACATTTTGATCAAAAAACACAAGAACAGGACTTTTCAAGGTTTCAAAACACTGCATCCACCAATTTGGTCAGTCTTCATGCACAATCACCTTCGCATGTGATTCTTGAAACCGCGGTAGACGAAATCTTAGACGAGAACAGTCAATATCGCCCTTGTCGTGCTCTTCTTGATAGTTGCTCACAGTGTAATTCAATCACTGAAAAATTTGCGACCACTCTTGGTCTTAAGAAAAATCCTATTGATATTCAACTCAAAGGTGTAGACAAACTAAAAACGAATGTCAAATATACGACTTCCACTAAAATCAAATCTCGTGTGAATGATCTTAACGTAAAAATGTCATTCCTTGTGTTCAATGAAATCTCTAGTAGAATGCCTTCTGCAGTACTTGATCGAAAACTACTTAAAATTCCAAATAATATCTTGCTGGCTGATCCGAAATTTCACAAACCAGCAGATATAGATATTTTAATAGGCGTTGAATTCTATTACGACCTTTTGGGCGCAGGAAAAATTCGTGTCCCAGGTCAATCAGCCGTTTTACAGCAAACCGATTTAGGTTGGATCGTCGCAGGACGTTACACCCAACCTCGCATTGCCTCGTCAGACCTAATGAAAGCTTCTTGTAATCTCATTAAGTTCCAAGAATTACTGATATTGTGCGAACTTGAGCCAGAAAACCCAGCTAAGGTTCGGTCAAGGGAAGAAAAGGCATGTGAAGCTCATTATTTAGAAAATACCTCGCGGAACGATACAAACCGTTACGTGGTAAAACTTCCATCTAATAATAAGAAAGATGCTCCAGGTGATTCACGCAATAAAGCCTTTCAACGATTTTATGCTCTCGAGAGAAAATTCGAGAAAAATCCCACATTTAAGGCTCAATACTCCAAGTGTATTCAGAGCTATCTCGATGAAGGGCATGTGTCGTTGATTTCAGCCCAATCTGCTTCAAATCAGGGATATTTTCTCCCACATCATGCAGTAGTAAAGGAAAGCAGCCTTACTACAAAAACCAGAGTTGTATTTGACGGATCCGCTAAAACGTCAACTGGTATCTCATTGAACGACACACTTATGATAGGTCCCACTATGCAAGAAGATCTATTTTCGACCATTGCTCGATTCCGAACATATCTATATGCGATGACTGCAGATATAGAACAAATGTACAGGCAAGTTCGGGTAGCGGCAGAAGACAGTTTGTTTCAAAAAATTTTATGGCGGCAAGAGCCTTCAGAACCTATCAAAATTTACTCACTGAATAGGGTTACATTCGGAACAGCCTGTGCACCATTTCTTGCCAGACGCACACTACACACACTCGCGGATGACGAACGCGAGTCTCATCCGGTCGCTTCCCATGTCCTCAAACGAGACTTCTATGTTGATGATCTCCTAAAAGGAGCGCATTCGCTTGAAGACGCTCTTCAACTCCGAGATGAGCTAATCACTCTTCTAAGTAAAGGCGGTTTCAATTTACGAAAATGGGCATCAAATCACACTAGGTTGAGCTCTGATCTTTTCAATAAAACCGCAACCACTTACAAATCCCTTGATCCTACAGAATCAGTCAAAACATTAGGGATACACTGGAATGCAAAAAATGATTCAATTTTATATACTGTTAATCTCCCAAATTCTAAAGATCCAATAACAAAGCGAACGATTTTGTTTTAGACCGCTAAACTATTTGATCCATTAGGCTTATTGGGGCCCGTAATTGTGGTTGCAAAAATCATGATCCAACAATTTTGAAAATGAAAACTCACCTGGGACACACCTGTACCAGTTGAAGTCCAAAATTCCTTGATCCAGTATAAAAACGAATTGCCATCACTAAAAGGTTTTATTGATGTATTATGAGTTTAAATTCAACTAAAATCCAATTACATGGGTTTTGCGACGCTAGTGAGAAAGCCTTTGGTGCGTGCCTCTATTTGAGGTCATCGAATGCTTTAGGGAATCATCACTGTGCTCTGATCTGTTCTAAATCACGAGTCGCTCCCTTAAAAACTACTTCGCTACCAAGATTGGAACTGTGCGCAGCTCTTTTACTGGCAAACCTATATAGTGCCACAGTGCAATCTTTACAATTAAAATACTCTAAAGTTTGTTTCTGGTCCGATTCTACCATTACTCTCAACTGGATCAATAAGCCACCCCATACTTTAAAAACTTTCGAAGCCAATCGAGTTTCCAAAATTCAGGAAAAAACTGAAGGTCATGAATGGCGACATGTACCTACTCATGAAAACCCCGCAGACTTAATATCGCGTGGTCAAGGACCTCAGGAATTCCTGAACAATAAATTCTGGTCGCAAGGTCCCACATGGTTGAAAGAGAGGGAAGATGCTTGGCCCAAACTCGACTTCAAGGGAATCAAGGGACCAGAAGATCGCGAAAATCAACAAGTCACATCACTGAAAATCTTGTTGTCGGAAATAAATCTTCTGGAAAGGGTTAGTAATTTTAAAAAACTACGGTCTATAATCGCATACTGTTTTAGATTTTTTAATAATCTGAAAAACAAAGATAAATGAACGAGAATAACAGGGCGACTTTCACAAATGGAATTAGATGCAGCATCACTAGGGATCATCAAATTAACTCAAGCTGAAGCTTTTCCAAAAGTTCTGGATAATGGTATCATTAGAGTGGGAGGGAGACTCATTCACGCAGACATACCTGATTCAAATAACACCCAATTGTGCTCCCAAAAAATCACCATATCACTAAAATTATTATTTGCGATGAACATCTAAAACTTTTTCACGCTGGGTCTCACGCAACGTTATATGGAGTCCGTGAAACGTATTGGCCTACAGACGGTCGTAACATAACTAGAAATATAATACGACAATGCGTAACATGCTTTCGCGTAAAGCTCCGTGAGACGAATTATTTGATGGGAAATTTACCTAAGGATCGCGTTTCCTTTATAAGACCCTTTGAACACGTGGGAGTGGATTACTGTGGACCTTTTTGTGTAAAATAGCACCGTCACAGAAATCGAACTAAAGTAAAAACATATGTTGCAATTTTTGTTTGTCTGACAACAAAGGCAGTACACTTAGAACTTGCCAGTGACTTATCAACGGATGCCTTTATTGCATGTTTGTCTCGTTTTTTCTCTCGCAGAGGTTTGTCGAGTTCAGTTTCCTCTGACAATGCTACCAACTTTATTGGCGCCAACAATGAACTAAAGGATCTTTATAAACAAATAGAGTCACTAGAAAAACAGGACAGAGTGCAAGATTTTTTATCAAAAAAAGGGGTTACTTGGCACTTTATACCTCCTAGAGCTCCACATTTTCGTGGTATTTGGGAAGCAGGGGTAAAGTCATTTAAACTGCATTTTACGCGGGTATCAGGAAATTCATTATTGACATACGAACAACTTCACACGTATGTCACTGAGATCGAAGCAATACTCAACTCACGCCCCCTTACTCCATTATCTCCTGATCCAAACGACCTTCTCCCTCTAACCCCAAGTCATTTCCTCATCGGTAAATCCATGACTAGCTTTCCCAGCAGAGATGTGCGCAACATTCCAGCCAATCGCTTAAACTGTTGGCAACTTGCACAACAGATGAGGCAACATTTTTGGAACCGCTGGTACAAGGAGTGCCTGAATGAATTAATTTCAAGGAGCAAATGGAAGATCACAACCGACCAGACCATGATCAAACTTGGGACTCTCGTGGACATCAAAGAAGACATTTTGCCACGTATGATGTGGAAGTTGGGTCGCATCACCGCCACCCACCCTGGAAAGGATGGAGTGATACAATCTGTTTCTTTACGAAACACCTCTGTAATCTACAAAAGATCTTTGAAAACAGTTTATCCTTTTCCAATTGACAATTGAGTATTTCTAAGCTAATTTTTGTGTTTGAACATAAATAAGCATAAGTCTATTTTGTAAACTAAGATATTCTTATTCGTGGTAGTCATAGTCAGACTTAACAATATGGATTCTAGTTTTATTGAACACATATAGTTCAAGGGGTATGTTCCTGCGTAACAAGTATTTCTTATATCTTTAGAATATATTTAGGATCAACACGGTCGTCGAAATTTTTAATTTATAGGAATTCGCTTGGTTGGACAGATAGACCTAACTGCACGTAACCTTATCTATATCAGGTTAACATTGCTAGGGATCAACGGTCTCTCTGCAGAAGTGGAAACGAGAGTTCAACAAACCGACGCTACCACCAATGTTCATCCCGAAAATTCATGTTAGATCTATTCGTACGTTCAAGCCGAATACTCGACCTCGTCTCGAGCCACATGTTCGCTACAGATCATTATAACTGATCTCGTCCATCTACTTAGTCAAAATATAATAAGTGTACTTTAAAATAAACAAGTAATTAGCAGTTTAGAGGTGGTGCCTTTTTACAATTTAATCCTTCCGTATCAACCCTAAACAGACATTAATTTGCTTTTTCAGGCCCTCAAAGCGCGCTCTAAAATCCTCTGTACGAGCTTTCTTAAAGGAAGGATCTGCATCTGTATCCCGCTCCTCATCCGAGTTCAAATCGTAATCCACGAGCCGATTCGATCCCTCTTGAGATCCGGTCTCAAAAACACCACTCGTCTCACTCCCTATCTCCGAGGGAGGCAAACCCGACGAAAAATCCTAGTTAGACATTTGCAAGGTCTCAAAAATACCACAAAAACTTAAATTTTTTACGAAGAAAAAACTTTTTGCTTCCCAAAATGGCGAAAGTACTCAACGCTGAAAAATGAAAAAGCGGCGCTACCGCCAGGGCTGGGTGACCATGACAGAGAAAGACAACCAAAGAGAGGAAAAGAGTTAAGGTCAAGGGCATTGGATAAACGAACTTAGAATTTTTGTGGCAACACCAATGCACACTAGCACAACAGACAATGGCGCCACACATGTTTCCGACCGAAAATGTGTTCTCTAGATGTCAAAACTTGATCATTTTCAGGCTTATAGCTGGAAGTTACAGAATTCCGACGACGTCTCCCGTTTTTTTACAAATTCCGGAGTTGTGTATAATCATAAAATTCTCGACGTGAAATTTCAATTTATATATCATTTGCCGCGCAGCAATATTGTCTGCTGTGCCAGTGCATTGGTGTAACCGTAGAGGGAACTCGCAAATTTCAGAGCTCGTTTACACAAAGCCCTTAAGGCGAGCAAACAAAAGCTTCTCTCATAGGATGCCGTGAATCAGCCGAAGGCATATTATAATATTCCCTTTCAAATAACGTTGAGCAATAACCATTCCCGAGTCGTCCATTGAAGAGTGGGAATAACCTCGTCACTCTCAATATACCAAGTCAACCCCCTCGCCAAAGATAGGATTTTATACTCCTCCCGTTAATTCTTACGTCCATGGGATTTGGGGGTCACGTGGTCATATACATATATACACCCGCTTATATTTCGTAAAAATAAGGCTAAATACGATATATTCGGGAAAAAAAAACAAAAAATGAATTTGTGATATCTCATAAAAACGAGCAGTTGGGATTTTCGTTCAAACGGATTTTGATACTGTGGACATCTACGAACAAATCCCCACTTTCAATTTTTGTCGACAACTTTTTCATACCTATAACGCTGTTAAAAGCTCAATGTGGTCAAAAGATACTATTTTAGTGTCCTAAAATGAAGGTCAAGTTCGTTAGCCAGACACTTTGGATGAAAAAAAAAAAATTTTGAAATCAATTCTTTTTTAATTTACAAATTTCTATGGACGGATGTTTATAGTATTCAAAAATTTGAACAAAAAAAACGAACTAGATATATCCTGATTTCGTGAATTCTAGCAAAATATAGAGGGTCTTTGAGGAAATAGCCTCAGAGATTACAATTCTCTTTAATAAGACGTTATAATTATACACAATTCATCACTACAAACGGTGTATTTTTGCGGCCGCAAATAGCGGATATTGAATCGAGTAGAAAGATTTCAATAATTTTTTTGTTTTTAAATTTATTTTTCCCTGTGCTCCACAGCTTTAATCGATTAAAATTCCTTAATAATGTTACGTCCTGCCTAAAGTATTATTAATAATTCTAACTGGCAACAGACTCTATTTCTATTAAAACTAATCCCTCGTTTTACTCTACAACTTAATGTAAAAGTGGGAACGAGGACAAGCCAATGAATAGAAAGATATTAATTAGATTTTATAAATTTATTTATTAAATACAATATTTAAATTTGACAATGGAGTGTTTATTATGTTTAAACGAAATTTTGACCCTTAATAAATTAAACGAGTGAGCCTGCGTGTTAATATGGTCCGCTTACCGGTGTTTCTCTGGTAATCCTTTTGTAGTCCTTCACCTGTCACTCACAATTTCGCACTCGAAACAGTTTATAGAAGGGTTTCGTAAATCTCGAATTTTCGGCACTCAATTGTACTGTGGTATCTTAGGGTTTTCTCACGGGTGCACTTGGGGTAGATAGTGCGCACGTTTTTATTACACTGGCTGTCTACTGCCTGGACTAGCTATCGACACTTGACTCTAGTTATGCTCACTGCACTGATAGCTTTATTACCCTGGATTCAATTTTTAGGCTCACTGCAATGAATCTTTATCACCCTGGACACAATTTTAGGCTCACTGATTGCTGTTGGGTTGTTGTGTTTATATATCATTTTTTGGTACTTGGCTGGTATCGGTGTAACCTTTCCGGGGTATATTAGTGTAGATCTTTTAATTTGGGCCAACCTCTCCGTGGCAATATTGGTGAGAGTGTAGGAATACATGTTTTCATGGTATTGGTGGGTCATAAGGTGATTTTTAGTATCGCCCTTATTTTGATGGTGTGCGTATCACAGATAGGGCTAGAGTCCATGCCAACCGGGTTAGTGTGGATGTCAGGAAAACTTCTCATGAACGTGCAGTGGAGATGTGTGAGTCTAGTTCTCACGGACATTTGAGTGGAGATGCGTGAGTGTGGTTCTAGGCTGAAGCTTGTAGTGCAGGCGCTTAGGTATATAGGTCGATGGCCTTTTGCAGATTTATGTTTTGATTATGGCTCAAATTTGTAAGGGTCAATTACATGAGTACTAATTATTGTAAATAAGTAATAAAATAAATAATTAAGGTTTACAGTGAAAGGTAATGCTATATGATTACATGTTTGTATGTTTAAAGGCATGTTATTAATGATTAATTAATTAACGATTATTATTATTATTATTAATGATTATTATTGTTACGTTGACGTGACACCTTCCCCTCTCAAATCGAGCGTGGTTATGAAAAAAGAGAGCCACTATGGTCGATGCCACGGTAGAGGTTATGAAAGGTATTTTATTGCATCTGAGAATATGTTGAGAGAATTTCTATTTACTAGTGATATTCATGCTGGTCATACTTTAGTATTAATGTTTCTGAGATACAAACAGAGAGAAATTAAGATTAAATCGTTGGGAATATAAAAAAAATTTTGTTTTGAAATTTAGACGCATTTAATTTATATGTATGCTAACAATACGTTGTAAAGATTTAGGGCTAAGGCATGCGTTGTTGACATTCATTTAGAAAACATTATTGGGTCTTATACCTTAATATAGAACATGCGCGCTTATTATTAAGTAAGAGGTAAGTGTTGTAATTTTGAAAAAAAAAAATTTTTTTTATTCTAAAAGCACTTTGTTTCTAGTAGGTCCTCTACAGTATTTTATGGTATGATCACGTTGATAACATTTTTCACAATTCTTTTCCAATTTGGGAGGTAGTTGTCGAACTTCGGAATTTTTGACATCTAAAATGTTTTGTTCACTAAATGCGAACTTTTCCGTTAATACTTCAAGTATTTTACGTGCCGCGTTGTGTTTTGCATCCTTTTTATTTGGGGCTTCTTTGCTAACGGCTAAATAAATTATATCGTTTTTTTTTACTGAACAATCTACCACAAAAATTGGAATTTTGTTAAGAATTCTTAAAACTTTATATCTAGGTACAGAGAAGTCGTATTCGATGCTTATTTCATTTAACATTTGCATTGGGCTTGCTACTTCTAATGCGTTGATTTTTCTTACAGGCATTGCCATTGTTTTCTGAAACAATGAGCAGAAAAAAATGAGGATTTATTGTGAAAGAATTTGATTTTATTTTATTATATATATATATTTTTTTTTATATATAATTACAAATCTATTGTGGACGCATCCGAATCATAATCTACTTCTATTTCATATCGAAAAGTGAATTTGTGTAGTCCACGCAGTTTCCCGCACGCCTTTGTGCAGAGAAAAAGGTTTGTTTGCACCTTACACACTGGATTTCGATAGCTTGTGATGGTAGGCATGAGTTGTTCTGAATGAAATTATAATTTTCGTACGCTATTTGGAATTCTGCGTTAACTACACAATTTAAACAGTATTTCATTGTTCCGTTATTTGTTGTAAGATAGCATTCGCTATTAAGCTTCTTACAACAAAAATAGTTCATGTTTGTATTCCTATTTTCCGATGCGTTTCTGGCCTCGCTCGCGACTTTGGGAACAAATTCCTCGGGCAGCATTTTCCTAAGAAATAAATATACGCGGTTCTTAAAATTAAATTTTGTAGATATGAAAGAAGTATTCTATGTTTTTCATGCTTGATGGGTGAACGAATACTTTCCTCTTATCACATGCTAAGAGGAATCTGTTCGTTAGTAGATTTTACGACTTTTTAGTAATGTAACCCTCTCAAGGGTTTCATGTTTGGTGACGGTTCCCCTCTTTTTTTTTGAAAAGGAAAGCTTGTGTTGTTAAACTGTCCAAGTTAGTTTGTATCGTATGTCGTGCGAAGATGGATTTAGAGGGTAGCTCTGATTCAACTTCTCACGGGGGTGATTATTTTTATTTGGATTCGGTGATCACTAGTGATGAGAATTTGAGTGAAGTGGATAGGTTGATTAGCGAATTTATTCGGGACGAAAGTGAAGTTGTTCGTCAAGATGTGGAGGTGGTTGGGGAGGTTCCTGCACATATTTACTATGTGTTGGAACAGGTGAAAGATGTTTGGGAGCCTAAATTGGCTCAAAATATCTTTCAAGTGGGTTTGATGGATGGTGTAATGCACTATGGACCTGCTTGGTGGGCGGATTTCCCTGTAGAGCAGCAGGAAAAATTATGGGCTCAGATTAGGAAAGAAATTAAATCTCAGCCCTATAATGTTTTAAAAGTTGCTGGAAGATTTTGCACCTTCCTAAATTTTAATTTGGTTCTGGTGAGTATTTTTATTTCTTTATATTATTTTTGGATTGGTTTGAATGAGTCCATTTATGTTTTATTTGTAGGTTGACATGAGAAGGCTTAGGTTCGATGGTAACCGAAAGAGGTTTCTTCTGAAGCCGAAATTTTTTAAGCTTGGCGGAGGTGAAATACGGCTACCCTGGGCTTGTGTATCAATGGATCCGAATTGGATTTGTAGGAGAGTTAAGACGATAAAGTCTCATCTTTTGGAAAATGGGATGGATTCCCTCATTATTATTGACTCAATTCGATACAGAATTGAGAATGGTGCTGTGGCAGAGGTGAGTGATTGTCTTTTTGTTTGAAAGGTGAAATTTGACAATTGATTGTTTAGTTGATAATTATCTCTTATCTTTTTCAGACCTATGAATGATGCAACCGGGTTCCTGTTTGTTTAAAAGATATATTGTTGTATTTTTAAAAGAAAAAAAAGATATATTGTTGTAATAAAAAAAATATATTGCTATGTTTAAAAAAATATTGTTGTGGATTTAAAAAAAAAAAAAAAAGATTGAAAAGAGTGTATTTTAGTTGTTATCAAAGCGTTGACTCTAAGAGTAAAATACTGGTTTGGTTTTTTGAATGTTGTGTATTTTTTTCTTCGTTTAGGAGTAATGCCATCAGTGAAAGTATTTTAATGGGGTCCAATATATAGTGTTTGCAACTTGTAAGACAAAGGGGCATTGGTAATGTATATTTTCTAAAAGGAGTGTGACTTCACAAATTGGATGAGTGTTCTTGTAAGATATTGGTGAGATTGAATTGCAGATCGTTCCAATTGAAGATTTTTGACAGATTTGTAGAAAGTGTTCGTCGAAGATAAAGTAAGTTTCATTGTTGTAGGATATTGCTATGTAGGGTGTATTTGATTTGAGAAAAATTGAGGTAGTGAAGTTAGTGTCAAATGTCTAAAATACAGGAGAAGGATGTGATTTATAAATGCGATATTGAGAGTGGGATAGTGGTGAGGTCAGAGAGATTACTATATTATTTTTATGAGAAAAAATGTTTCCTTCTGACATTTTTAATTGTTCAGAAAGAGAAACATTTTTGGGAAATAGTTTTTCGAAAATTTTTGTAGGAAATGATTTTTGTAAGGCTGGGTGCCATTTTTTGTTGATTGCAAGAGCTATGATGTTTGACACTTGTTGTAAACAGAAAATGTAATTATTTGTAATCGATAAAAAGTCAGGATATGGTTTCTTAACTTTGCTATTTATAATGATCCAATCGAGGGTTTTTTTTATAACATTAGATTTATTGCAAAGTTTTGATAAATAGCTAGGAAAAATTTAAGTTTTTCTTCGGGCCAATTCCGTGTTGTGTGGTTGGTGAGTTGCATTTTCGAGAATGCAACTTGAAAGTTGAAGGTATCTCCTTTTGATGTAATCTCTGGGGTGTTATTTACTATTGTTGTGATTTCCTCTAAAAGGGTTTGTACTATCAATCTCTTCGTACTGGTTTGTGTATGGCTCGAATATCGTGTTTCGTGATCATTGGCATAGTTTTCTAATACCTTGATTAAATTCGATCCGATTTGAATGATCTCGGTGGTATTGATTGTGACGTTGTAGATTTAAACCTACAGCGTCACAGAATGTATGTTACAACTGGCGCCGGTAGATAGTTTGTTTGAC
>JAUESI010020095.1:0-14226 GCA_032275145.1 Synergus laeviventris | reverse complement strand
TGTGTACGAAGGTCCTCCAGAAGTTTATTGCCAAGGCGGCAGGTATATTTTTTTTTCTCAAAGCTGTAAATGGCTGTGAAAAAAGGTCAGCAAGAGTTTCGTCTCAGTTATGAGACTGAGCAAGACATCAACGTCTCAATTTGTCTCAAGACCAATATAAGAGGAAGCCAAGACCATTTGAAGACGAAACATTTTTACTCGCGGGTAGCTAGTAGCTACGACTCCGCAGGACGTGGTTCCTGTCCCATCTACAATTATAGCCTACCCTAATAGCACTGAACGTTCCTGGAACGTTCCTAACCTTCCTGGAACGTTCCAGGAACGTACGGTGCTATTAGGGTACACTGTAAGTTAGCAAATAAACGTTTGTGTTGACTTTCGGCTCTCATTCATTCCACCCAATTCTTTCTGATTTTTCTTAATTCCTATCCCTCGAATAACGGAGTACCACCCTTATAAAGTTTACTCCGTTTTCACGTGAAATTTCACGCATGGAAATCCACGAGGATTTCTACATAGCAAAGTTTCCATTGACCGAAAATAATACAATTTTATCACGGTTATTCACGTGAATTTCCATGTGGAACTTCATGCATGGAAATAATCCATAAGGATTTCCACGTGGCAAAAGGATCAGTGTTGCACAAATAATACAAGTCGACTAGGTTTTTCACCTGAATTTCCACGTGAACATTCACGAGGATTTCTGTTCGATATTCAATAATATTGCTATCACGATCGTGAGTACCATCGGTTTGAAATTTGCCTCTCCCGGCCTGGTGGATCGTGTAGCTTGGTTCGGGGCGTGGGGGGAACACTCAACACAGTTACGTTCTACCACGGCTCGGTGTACTGTCTGTCATCGCACTATTCGCACTATTCGGTCCTTCGCACGGACAATTATAGGTGAATCTTTTCACATGGGTTTCTTTCTGTCGCTACGCGCGAGTTCAAGTAATACATACGGGCTGTTTTACTCACATATGTAATAAATAAAGTGCTCAGTGTTTTTTTTATCAATTCAAGTGGTTCTGAATTAATCTTTTCCTCGATTCCCTCACTACCCATTGATTCACAGACCGGTATATGCGGTATTAATATTTTAGTTCCTCCCGCGAACAATTTCCGACTCAGTTTTCCACGTGAGGTTCTACAAAAATTCAGCCAGTTTTAAATATCAAGATATTTAATTTCAACAATTTATGATAAAATTTATAAATAGTAGGCACATATCTTTCCAATAGAGTTTAAATTTCATTAATTTCACACAGTAATGCCGCAGAAATCTCAATCTAAAAATCTCCAAATTTGATCGAAAATAGTATTTAAATAAAAATATATCAGTGCTAAAGGAAAGTCCAATTAAATTTATAATTGCATATATAAAATTGTACTACAGATTCTTATTAATAAACTGCATTTTATAATATAGAGAAAACGCCATTTTTAGAGTGCACATCAACATTTAAAATTAATTTTTACAAAGGAAACATTATATATTAATATAAATTTTTTTTAATTAGGTAGCAACCACGTCCAGATGATATATTTTGGAACGACCCAGCTTTTATAAGCTGAAAAAGACATATAGACAAAACAATTACAAAAAGTTTTAAAGATTATAAGTTGAAGCTTGCAAATTATTTGTTGAAATTAATATTTAAGTTTATTAGATTAACACGAGTGTTAAATAATTATAAAGAAATAAGGTGTTTCTAGATACTGTTTTACTTCAACGATTAAATGTGTTTAAACCTATAGAAAAGTCTCTTGTAGAGCTGTATATAAAAAAAGCCCAAATGCTGCGTACAAAAACTTATTTTTAAGTAATTTATTTCAAACATTATATGTTCAAAATCTGTTCTAAATGTTCAAATATCTGAAAGAATTATTAAACGTTCGTTACAAATAATTTAATAAATCCTCCTTTTCTTTAGCATAACTAAATTAAATCTGAAAAAACTTTCTGCATCGAGATACGTATATCCTAGCTGGTATCGATACACTTAAAAAAATTGTCACAAACCGTTTATTTACATAGAAATATACACAATACCGAAAATACCGACAATACCGAAAAGTGTTAAGTGTACGAAAATAATACAAGTGGATTAGATTTTCCACATACCAAAGTGTTCAGTGGTGAGAAAATAATACAAGTCGACTAAGTTTTTCACGTGAAAAGTTACATATGAAAATCCACGAGGATTTCCACGTGGCAGAAGTAACAGTGATGCGAAAATAATAAATGTCGACTTGGTTTTTCACTTGAACTTCCACGTATGGAACTTCACGCATAAAATCTACGAGGATTTCCACGTGGCAAAAGGGTTCAGTGAGGTAATAATAATACAATTGAACCCGGTTTTTCAGGTGAATTTCCACGTGGGATTCCATGTAAAGTTCTCTATAAAATTCTGCTCTAATATCCACGTAAACTGTTTCAATGTACCAATGGTATTAAATATATATTTCAATGGCTTTCCACGAAGATTTCCATACGGAAATTCACATGATTATTTTAGAATAATCAATAGTCGGTTGGCCGAGAAAGCCCTAACTATTTTACAATTGTAGAATTAAGTTTGTTAGAGTTTCAGTTAATCTGAGGAAGATCTGGCGGCCAGACAAAATAAAGTCATAGAGAATTAAGATTTCTGGAACTAAGTGCCGAAGGATAGATAATTATTATTTTCTAGGGTGTGACCCATAGGAAAGAAATAATATTATTACAACGTGAACGTAATAAGCCTAATAGATTACAATGTAATTTTTTGTTCGTATAACATTTATTTTTCGATTTCAATATATTTCAGTGCAAAATGTATTCGGTTAATACTTCTTTTGAATCCTCTTGAAATATGAATTATTTTGAATTCGACTTTTTTTTTAAATAAAAAAAGTTGAATTCCCTATGTTGGGGAATTCAATTTTTGACTAACATATATTTACCTCATTTTATTCATTTTATTCATTTTAAAAAATTTAAATATTGAATTCAATCCTGATCTTTGTTCTCGATATATCAAATTATTGAAATACGTTGCGCATTATTACACGTTCAAGTGCCACATTCGCTCCCTATATTTTAATTAGATCTTGCGAGATAAATATATATGTTATACGTCTGCAAGATGTATGCGTGTACAAAGCAATAATAAATATTGCAAAAGATACCTGTGTATTAAACGATGAAAACACACACGTGAACCAACATTTCAGGGTTAACCAGTAAAACAAGATTCTCGTGCCGGAAAATCGAAGTTGCGTCTCTCACAAGGTGGATACGTGAGAAACCTCATTATTTTACGCAATGTATTTGCGATTGATCAGTTAATTAATAAGTTAAGTGAAATTCAATAGAGAAATGTTAATTGAGACAACTATATTTGATCATTAAAGTAAGGTTTATCTATATTTATAATTGGAATTTTCCACGTGAATTTGCTGCTCGCGTTAGAGGAGCGATGTCTGTGTTTCGAGTGGTATTATTCAGAATTAAGGAATGATTCCATATCTCACGAAGAACGGTAGTGTGGGTGGGGAGCATTTGTGCGAGATGTAGGGGCATAGTTGATGGTACTACATATATTCGGAGTGGTATTACTGGAAAAGAGTACTGTATATAAAATACAGTACTCATAAATACATACTAATACCACTTCGTCTGGGTAATGCCGCTCGAAACAGACATTGCTCATGCTCTAGCGCGAGCAACAAATTCACGTGAATAATTATCCTTAAAATTGTTTTTAATTAAAATAAACAAGTTTTCTGTGTTGTTAATGAAAAAAAAACCAAGGGCGTATTCTGGAAATGAGCAAATTATGTAATTATTTTTATGAATTATATGAAATTCCGTATTAGGTGCAAAAAACTCGTAGTTTATAAATTGAAATTTCAATTGAAGCATCTAGTTTTAGTGGCATTACTCAGAAGGAGCGAAACAAAAAACAACGGAGGTGAACGCGGAGCTAGAGTGATGGGGATATAGCTTGACCGCAGCAGCGCAGCAGTTACTCCCATACTCCCCCGACGTGGTACTACTCAGAAGAAGTATTGTATATTGCATCTCGCGTTCGCTCACGAGGGCATTCAGCATGAGTGTTTTCTCAAAGTGACTGGCATGTACAAGAAATATATATATAATATAGTTGTTACATATATGGTATATATATATATATAGTATATATATATCGTTTGATGAACGGTCATGAGCCCTCAAATGAATAAGTTGAACGATAGTCGAGATCGCCCCTCTACTCCTTCAACGCTTTAAATGAAACGTAATAAATTGACTCCAGCAGGTATTATTATTATACCTCGTGTCAGAACCTAACATGATATAGGAGCCTTACACTCTCACAGTCCTGAGTACTAAGTGCTAGCTAGTAAACAATTTGCCTTCTTTGAGAGCGGATCGTCACTATCATACATACATGTTTGGACGAAAAACCTTTTTTCGTATAATTAAAACTTGAAAATATCTTTATGTTAATAAATGCAAAGTGAAAGTGCTGTACAGAAATAGAAACTCAATAGCCAATCCAACATGTAAGCAAAGACCAAAATTTTCTAAATCTTCTCTTAAACTTGAATACTCTCTAAATCTGAATTCCCGTTAAGCTGTATGATGTATATCACTGATTCCAATTATCGTATAATACGCTGCGAATCAGCGGGAATTCGCTGATAGAGGGCATGACATTCATTGGTTCATTATTAGTATGTATAATTCACTGGTTCATCATAGCGTACACATACGCTGCATTGGAATCAGTGTTATTCTACTTATATCGCATATGGGTATGATAAGGTACCATATCAAAACAAATTTAAAGTGTCCCCAACTTTACGCTCGGAATAATAAATATTTTTTGCTAAAACTATTAAGCTATTTACCTACGTATAATAGACAGAGGCAAATAACAGTTTCAGCAAAAAATATTTATTTATTATACTATAGTATTATTAATAGTATTAATAATATTAATAAATTCATTTTAAAATTTATTAATAAAAATTACTAATATTTATTATTATACTAGTATCGGTGTAAGTTAGTCTATTAAGAATATCTGAATGCATTTACGTTATTCTTTGCAATAAAAACGCAAAAGAAATTATAAGTTAAATTACAGATATATACTTTTTTTTTAAATAACTAATATGTTATTTAAAAAGATATAAGTAACTCATATTTTTCAGTAACTAAAATGGTAATGACCCCCATGAGTGGTGCCACTCTCCTACTTTTGCGATCAAGTGCTATCCCCACTCTAAACCACTCAGGAGTTTAATATCCAACACCATGAGTAGTGCCACTGATTTGTACTGACTTATTTGCGTGGCACAATTCATGGGGAGCGCTTCTTTTCCTTCACGGCGAGCAAGCAGGCTGGGATGGTGGGCGTTTACGATTTTTTGGAATCATATTCCCCTACACCCCCGAAAACGGTGCGACTCGTATAGGTTGGACTGTACTGCAGTACTATATATATACCCAATAATACTGTCTTATCTCAAGATTAATATTATTTTAGGTTGTTAAAGGCGATAATAAAGATCTTTTGGATATAAATATATAACACATTTGAGTATAAGAATACCACTCAATTGAAACACTTTTTATCCTTTATCTGTAATTTATTAAGATTCATGCTTCCTCAAAAAATTATTAATTTGGCCAATTTTAAACTACTCAGTATTTATGAAAATAAGATATTTTAGAATATTTACGAGCATGGATTTATCTTGCACTGTCTGCGGAGACGATGATAACCTTTGAAGGAATTGTCGATATATGAATCGTTTATTTTACAATTATTTTATTTAACTCATGAAGTAAAGCTAGGCCATTTATTACCTCCGTTTCGTTGAGAATAGTGTCGATGATAAATAAATTACTTTTTCTAACTTTCAGTTATAAATAGAATAAGATACTGCTATTTTTAAGCATCTCAAAAATAAGAAAAGGATATGATAATTATAGTTTATTAAATATAGGAAAATTCTACATTTTATAAATATATAATAAAAGTTTAATATCACATTTGATTTTTTTCAGATAATTTTTTTAGTATGATACCTGATGATACACGATACATTTTAAATTTAAGAATACTATTATTTTTAGTAGTTCGGCAGATTTTGTTTTCTTGAAGGTGATGATCATGGGTCATGTTTACAATCGTTGAATTGAGTACGTGTACTCTCTGAATCACAATTGCAACAGGCGAAAGGTTACTTACATACTTATTACTTTCCTTAACTTATCTGAAAAAGATAAACAGCTATATTATATCTAGAATTAAGAAGCCTGAGAAACATTTAAGCTTTCGCAGTGAGTCGGTGTTTAAGTGTGAAAAGGCATCTTAAGGAAAAGACAGTTGCTTGTATACATATATATATATATATATAATATATATATTGTACTTTATATGAGGGTTTCCATTTTATATTTTTTTATTTACATTTATTGCTTTTGAATTTATCTGGGATTCGGATAAATTATAATGGATTTTTCGGAATTCCTAAGAATTCATTTTAATTCCTATGAATATTTTTTTGAATTATTTTGTATTTATATTGAATGTTTTAGTTTTAATATTAAATTCATCTTGAATTCATCTAAAATTCTTCCAAATTCTTGTTAATAATCCTCTTCAATTGTTTATAGATATCTTGAATTTCCTTAACTGAATTTCTCTAATTTCTTTTGAATTCTTTTGAATTTCTTCTGATTATTTTGAATTCGTTCGTGATTTTATTTTCAAAACATATAGATACTTTATTAGTTTAAATTGTAAATAACTTATAAATGATACTTTCAATATTGAATGATAGTAAGTAGTTAATCATGTGCAATTAAATAATTCTAAATTCGGAGAATTCAAAATTGAAAAATTTTGAATTGGATATTTTTTCGCCTAACTAAGACCATGTATTACTTATTCGATCCCTACCTTACCGACATTATTTTATCTGCAACCTTTCTTCTAAATTTATTAAGATACCAAATTTAAAATTCATAAAATTAAAGTTACAGTATTAAATATTTTTCTTTAATTTTATAAATTTTCAATTTGATATCTCAATCAATTTAAAAGTAACGTTGCAGAGAAAAAAATGTTGGTAAAGTATGGTTCAGATAAGTAATACATGACCTTAATGATAACACAAAATATTATAAATATTATAATTAGATATTTTTCATAACTCTGTCCTTTTACATTGCAGAGAACTCTTCTCTCTGGAAAGATGTAACTCTGCTTAGAAGTCAGATTCCAAGATTAAATCGACCTAAAAAGATTAGGAAAAAGCGAATGTCAATCAATGTCAGGAGACTTTTGAGCTTAATTGCTTATCTTCACGATGAAATCAAATAGTTTGATATTAAAATCCTCATATGCACCCATTCTGACCGAGATAATTTTCTTGCATCATTACAAATGCCTGCAACATAAATTAAATCTTATGCACCTTTATAAGCCATTTGCTCATCAATATTTCCCATTGTAAGTAGTTATCAAAAGTAAATCATGGAGTCGGAATATTTCCAAACCTCTTGGAAAGTTAAACTTCAGCAATTTCGGAGAAGAGTGAGATATTTACTCAAGGAGGCCAAGAGAAGTTACAAAAAGAAGAAAGGGTACTCACGATTTCTAACTGAAGAGGAGCAAACCTTAAGGTTGTTGTAAGATGAACAGATCAAATTTTAAGTTAGAACTTGAATGAAAATAATATTTGAAACTTTATTTTGTTTTAATAAAAGTTTAGAACAAAATAAATGTACCTTAGTATATTTTCTTTAATTTCAAAAATGTTCAATTCGATATCTCATAATAAATGTAGAAATAACATTGCGGGGAAGATTATCGATGAGTTGGAGATTACAATCTACTATAAAATAGACAACTGTAGTTCATTCAACATTTTTTTTTTCTATTAAAAATTTCCTTCTATTATCTGAAAAACAAAAAATGTATAATTTACAAAATTTATTAGTATATTAAATATTTATTAACATTCCGACGTACATTGAGTTTATCTGTGATTCGTAAAATTTTAGGTGGATGGTCCAACGTGAACGTGACTTGTCCATTATTGTTGGAGTCCCTTATTCACCTTGACTATCTTTTTGTGGACCTAAAGGTGGAAGTGAATGGAGGTTTGTATCTCAGTCGAATTTGGCTTTTATATATATAAAAAAAAGAGAGAAGAGGTTACGATTATGTTGAAAATAAATTCTCGCAATCTCGAAATCTGATTTTGTTTTTCGGCATAAAGAAGATAGAAAGTTTTTTATTTACTAACTTATAATTATTTACTACGCTATACGTATTACTCTATTTTTTTGTAAGGTTTAATGTTATCGGATCCATGTTCTAATCTCAAAATTCGATTTCCGCATTTAACTCAATTTTTAAGTAGAATTATATAAAGGTATAATTTATTTTTCAGGATTTCCTGTTCTATAAAAAATAAAGCAGCACAGACTAGCCAGTAACCACTCTTATTGCCAGTCTTCTTCACACAAAATTAACATAGAAATTTTTTATAATCTTACATGAATCCATATAAAATCTGAGATTTGTAAGTTCCAAAACAATTTTTCTAGGGGCTATATTTTTCGTAGCTCATACCTACGATTATTTTCATTTAGTTTTAAACCTCGTATTTTTATTAAGAGTTTTAACAAAAGTATACGTGAAATGTCCAACAAAAAATATTTATTATGTATAAGCTAGCAGTAATACTACTGTGAATCTTTTTTTATATTTACTCATAGGTTTAAATGCCGCCGACATTTACAAGAAAAATTAAACTGTATTTCGCTATTTAATAACTATTTACAAATAGTTAATACCATATTTTATACGTTTTCGATTTCTATATTATATTTGTAAGCCTTATAAAGATCTGTGTAGCAATCTACATTGAACCTATTTGCACAGTTTTAAATCTATGATAATGAAATATTTATAATATTGCACAAAAATATAACAGAAATTAAACTCCCTTTTCACTGTTTTATATATATTTACAAAAGATTTACGAAAGTTTATGATCACTTTATATTTTCTGATAAAACTATGTACATATGTATCATTGAGTTTCTTCTCCTGGCGGTTTTGAATTGCTCAAAGAGTTTTTATACGAGGAAAGTGCTAAGTAATTTCGAAAATAAATTCTCACAAACTCGAAATCTGAAACGACTTTCTCTTTTCTTCATCAATTAGTTGGATTTTTATTCGCCGCCTGTACTTTAGAATCGAGATCAGAGCTGCCAACTGATTTTAAAGAATTTAAAGCAACAAAAAATGGTTAAATCAAAAATAGTTTCAAGATTTTCAAGTAATTAACAAAGTTTCTGAAATACAAGCAAAGATCGATATCTTTGATACAAGTCTGATATAAGCCATCTTAAAGGATTCCAAGAGATTTTAGTGAATTAAAAATTTTCAAATGGTACAAATTTTCAATGGTTTAGTAGCTTATGCATATTAGAATTGAATTCTGCAGCAACATCGAAAATGCTATTGTTAATTAACAAAAAGATCATTATCCTATAAGATTAAACGGTAATTAATGGAATTAAAAAAAATAAACACAATGTAAGTATATAAAAAATTATTTTCTCTATTAAAAACTATATCCACTGTGAAAACGTATATTCTCATAATAAGTATTATTATTTATCCGATGATAATATTTGCTACTGCACTTAGGAAATTTGAATGAATATTTCAATCTCCCGATTGTACTTTCCATTTTGATTGATGTAATTGACATATTCTGAACCATTCAAATAAAGCTAATTTCCTACGTTCATTGAACACAATGTGTATGTGACTACCGTAATTACATAATATTATTAGAATCTCTTAATAATAATTTTTGGCATAGAAATTATGATCACACTTTATCACAGTCGATACAAAATTATCACAATCGAAACAATCACATATTTGTCCATTTAAATCTCCCAAGATTTTAAATTTGCCTAACTATGCATTGATAAATTCTAGTTAAATTTATTATTAAAATTAATTTTTTTTGTAATTTAATTAATTAAAATTAAGTATTACAAAATGTTTTAATTAATAAATCCAATTAATGATAAGAAATACATGAATTGCGAACGGTATAATTGACTAAGATGACTTTTTAGTACAGTTTAAATTTACAGCCTCTGTTCATTTTACACTCAGGTAGAATTAGAGTTCAATTTAGTATGGTTAATGTCTAAAATTGGCGGGGTCCAGCACAAGAAACGTTTCTTGGTGTACCTGACGTATGTGATCGTGCCCATATTCTTGTAGCCCTCATAGCCGGAATAATCGTAGTTTGTATACGCAATCCCGACAGTCGGAGGTGATGAAAAAGAAGCCCTTGCTTTTTTTCCAAGAAGAAGAAGAAGAAGAAGCTTTCCTTAATTATTTTGAAAGCATACGCCTTAGTCGTTTTTATCGAGAAAGCAAGCTGCGGGTGGTTGACCCTGCAGTATCAGCACCCTGCTGCCAAGCTCAAGGAAGGGATCTGGGAAATCTTATCCTGCGTCAGGTAAGGGATCAAGGTTAATGTCCTCGTCTGTTTGTTTGCCTTCCATAGGGTTTCGCGATAGCGCGTCGGCATTTGGATTAATTGTTCCCTTTTTATATACAACATTATATTCATACTCGCTTAATCTTAGTCGCCACCTTAATAATTTTGAAACTGGATTTTTTATGTTGTGCATCCAGACAAGTGGCT
The DNA here is from genome assembly GCA_032275145.1 of Synergus laeviventris. Classification (NCBI taxonomy): domain Eukaryota; kingdom Metazoa; phylum Arthropoda; class Insecta; order Hymenoptera; family Cynipidae; genus Synergus; species Synergus laeviventris. The sequence goes on along the minus strand of JAUESI010020095.1, from coordinate 3,471 downwards.
TGTGGTCAGTTACCAGTGTAAACTTTCGCCCAAATAAATATGGTCTAAAATTGTCTACGCTAAATATAATCGCGAGTAATTCTTTCTCTATAATTGAGTAATTTATTTTTGTATCACTCAACGTTCGTGAGGCGAATGCTACTGGTAAATCCTTTCCTATTTCACCGAGGCTTAGAATCCCTCCGATCCCGTAATTTGAGGCGTCGCATATATGTCACCACGAAGGGTAAGGCAAAGCCCGGGTAGCGTAATAGGCGATATTCGCATTAATTATTTTTTAATTTATCGAAAGCTTGTTGCTGGGATTCTGTCCAATTAAAACGGACTCCCTTTTTCAATAGGTAGCTCAACGGTTTTGCTATTGTAGAGAAGTTTTCTATAAATCGCCTATAGTAGCCGCAGAGTCCAAGAAATTGCTTTATATTTTTAGGACTTTTTGGTCTAGGGAATTTTCGCACCGCTTCCACCTTTTGAGTTTTTAGGATCTGGACTAAGTCCTTGCTGATATATGACATATCCGAGATACCCTACTTCCTTCTGCAGAAATTTGCATTTGTGACGCTGAAGGGTGAGTCAGGCAGTCTTTAATCTTGCGAGAAGGTTTCTCAATTTCTGAGCATGTTCTTCCAGTGAGCTTGCATAAATAAGAGCTCTGCTTTTTGTAATCTAGAAGTCGTGGGGGCGTTCTTGAATCCATACGGCATTCTATTAAAATGATAATGACCGTAAGGATTGGAGAACACCGTTTTGGCTTTTGAATTTGGGTGCATTTTTATTTGATGAAATCCAGATGCGAGGTCTAGGACGGAGAAATATTTTGCTCCACCTATAGTTGGTCCAATATATGCGTAATATTGGGCAACGGATAGGCGACGCCGATAGTTTTCCCGTTGAGCTTTCGGTAGTCAATCATCATTCGCCATTTCCTAATTCCCTTGGAGTTGGCCATTTTGGGTACTATCCACACGGGGGAATTATATAGGGAATCCGAATTTTCTATTGTTTTGGAATCGAGTAAAGCCTTTGTTTGTTTTAGGATCTCTTCTTTTAGAGTCTGAGCTGGTCGGTATTGTCTATCCAATGTAGGGACATCGTCTTTAGTATGTATTTCGTGTTGGAGAACGTCAGTACATCCTAAATTACCTTCTTCTGTTTTGAATTGAAATCGATATTCAAAAAGAGGGACTAATAAATTGGCTTTCTCTTCGTCACTCAACCCATCTAAATCGAGTATTATTGTGAGCTTCGCGAATTTTTCTCCAATTTGCTTCTCCTTTTCGATTTGATTTTCGCCGGATGGTGAAAGCTTTTCGGGAGGCATTACCTCGAATTCTTTTAATTCCACCGGAGAAATGTTCAACTCTATGCCATGAAGATTTGAATTTATTGCGAATATTTTTATAATTCCTTCTCTAGGCTTCATTAAATTTTCCCCCATATATTTTCCCTTACCCGCTTCTAATTTGTCGATAGATATTTCTTTTATTTCGGTACTACTAACGGCCAGCGTTATTAATTTTCGAGTTCTCGCGGGGAGGTATATCATGCTTGCTTTTGAAATGTTAGCGCCTTGTGAGCGAACACCCTTGGAGTTTAAAGTGTCCGCGTTCCTATCGTGGATGCTTTTAAATTTTGTATTCATTTTCCCCAATTGTTCCTCGGCTATCTCAGCCCTTCGCTTATAATAATCAAGGGTCTTATGTCTCCTTCCCCCGCAATAGCTACATTTCTCTTCGATCATTTTCTACCTCTGCGATTGACTATTATCAGGAAATTTCCGCGCTATGTGTCCCTCTTTCCCGCAATTGAAGTATGCGAAGCTTTTATTTCTCGTGGGTGGACCTCTAGCTCTTTCATCAATTTGATGTATCGACTTTCTTAATTACATACTCGTGAAATCCCTGATAATATAAATATCGAGATCCTTATCCAGGCTCGATCCCGTTCCCGTTGAAGCACCTCGCAATCTTATATGATGCGCGAGATCTCGCTCGGCTTGAATTGCGACATTGATGGCTTCTTGAAGGATGGTGGGCGCCACTTATCGCACCCTAGCTTCAAGTTCGCTCTCCAAGCCCAATCTAAAGCAGTTCGCTACCTCACTATTATATTCTCTAATTTTTATAGTAGCTAACCTCGGCCGTCGATTGCTGTTCTGTCAGCTCAATCATTTTACTTAAGAGCTCGCCCACTCTCACCCTATAAGAAAGTATGCTTTCACCCGGATTCTGAGTTATATGTGCGATCTCGGACTGAATCTTTATTTTTCACGCATAATTCGGCTTCCCCTTTCAGTTTACACCGCAACATTTTTTAAAATAATGGACGAAGTCCCAATGCAACTCCTTTTTGAGCAAATCTACATTTCCTAGAAAAATACTGTACCGAGATATTTCTTCCTGTGAAAGCAGAGATCACGTCGACCAGAACCTTTAGCGCAGTATAGTCGCTGTTTTTTATAACTTCATCCTGAAGGGATGGGGAAGGAAGCGAGGCATAAGGTTCCATGCGCAAACTTCTATTTCCAACCTGTAAATTAATCATTCGCCTAATGATTTCCGCAGATATAGTGTCAATTTCGCGTCTGCTAAGATTACTACCGAGTTTCTGGTTATTATTAAATTTTTCCTATTTTCGCATACGTCCCACGAAATAGATGCACTGTTTGCAAAGAAACAGGAAATTGTTTGTATGCAAATCGCCGGTTCATGGTAATTGTTTTTTACTTATTATTTTTACTTTAGATTATTTTATATACTGATATTTATAAAATTAAGCTTTATCGAAAATGTGCGAGTGTAAACAACATATAAAATGCAACAAGGTATATATAATATTTTTTTTTTGCTAAAAAAAAAGAAAATAATAGAAGTATTGACTTTAATATCAGAGAATTATAAGAATAAATGATAATTTACTTCTAAATTATTTTTTATTCTCGATTTTCTGATATTAAGTCAATACTTTATTATTTTGTATAGAATAATATTATATATATATATATATATATATATATATATATAAATTTGAATTTCCCGGGTGTGTAGCTACCATATCAAAATTAGTTCCTAAATGATTGTGGATATTAATATAGATGGCGCGCAAAACACTTGTCGAAATTTCTACACATAGATTCCACCCACTGATCACTATTAGTATTATCTGGTATTATCACAATACGTCAAATGATTAATGAGGAGATTTTTTTGTGTTGATCGCTACTCACTTCTGAATATTCTGACCACTGATATATATATATATATATATATATATATATAAATAAAATACACTGGATACAGGATTCAATGGAAAACGTGTGTGCCGAATTGAAGAGCCGCCATGTTGAGGGTGTTTTGATTCGGAGCACATTCGGAGCCATTCGTTATTAATGTTTGGGATACTTCGGAATATGCGGGGAAATTTAAATGTAGCATGGAAAAGAACTTAAAAATATTAATGAAAGTCATGTAA
>JAUESI010020094.1:0-14228 GCA_032275145.1 Synergus laeviventris | reverse complement strand
TAAACAAATAATTTACATTTGGTGAATATTTATTATTGAAAATTTATTATAAATATTTATCATTTACTTATCTACAAAATTAACCACGTAAAGAATAGATTAAGAATGTATTGTATAATATTTCTAAAATTATTTTGAAGAATCTTTAAAAATCTTTGCTCGAAGCTGCAAACGTAAAGGATATCTTTGGAAGAGGTAAGATTCTCTCCACGCTCGAACTTTAAAATGATGAGCAAACAATACACTCAACGGACTGCAACAGGCCTAAAGGGAATAGGAATTTTCGTTTACAATTTCATTCATGTAGCAGGTACCGACCGACTACCGAGGGTGATAGATACACACGTACGCTTTTGCACCTTAACACTAACACAGCCAAACACATAATCTATATCCGTGAGATGCTGCAAAACGCATGTAGCGCTAGCACGCTGTGGGTACAACAACTAAACCCATCCCCTAACGTCTTGCTCCCCGTGTCATAATATTAAGCTTGGTGGGCATTGTCACCTCTATACTTATCTTCCCTCTACGGTGGAACCACCTTAAGGGGATCCTTGGTGGAAACAGTAAGTCGCTTCTGTCGCGCTAACGGCTAGAAATTCATACTGTGGTGAGGATTGGGAGGTCGAAGCGTTGGAGTTTTGAAGGAAATTTCGAAGTCCGTCTTCCAGATAATGCACCCTCTTTCTGGCGAGAGGGACTAGGCTCCTTGCGTCGCCGTCTTCCTGAGTATTGCTCCTCCTGAAATTGAGGCATGCAGGAACGAGAGAAACTAAGTGGCCATTTAGGAAAAACAACGAAGCTAGGAATGGAAAATGGAGTTTATTTCAGAAGGTTGGTGTACAAGGCTGGAAGCTAGGGGGCTCTAGCTGATCCACGCTCGTACGCTCGTATTTATACCTCTCGGCTTGTCCCAAACGTCGCAGATTGGCTCTTCCGAAAAAAGTAAGATAGTTCGGAGAATGGCCAAGGTGGGAGAGATACTGAGCGTCACGAGAGAGGGAATAGCCAATAGCCACGCGGCGTAGTAGCTATTCGAGTTGCTTGTTCTCCTTTTTTGGACCTGTTAATGCAGACTAAAAATTCAATGTATTGGTGGTCGTTAAAGGTGACTTTCCCTACTACCTTCCATCCTAAAATGTTGTTCGCAGTTGTTCCCGAGGCCATTGTTATGCCAATGACTGAGCCTAGAGCCTAGAGCCTTCTTCTCCTAGAGGTAAAAATATTTCCTTCGTTGAGGACCACCAAGTCGAGCCTAGCCAACATGTCTAGAATAGCTACTCCCCTAGCGTCAGTTTTTCTAGAGCCCTACTCATACGTCTTAGAGTTGTTCCCTGCTTCAAGGACTTCTTATCTCGCAGACGTCAGGTAGTCCTCCAGTTTACCTAATGCATGTGTATGATATGAGTAATGATATTTAAGTTTGAACAATTTAGTAATAACAATTCGAGACTTTTAGTATTTAATTTAAATGTACTAGAAAGTAAGAAATTCTTAAATCAACTTTACTTCAATGCATATTTGAAACTTTACGCATTTTTTTGTGGCAGTTGGCTTCCAGACTCTCCATAAATTATATTTTGTATTTATTTTATATATTGTACGTTTCAAGGATCTTGGGACCAGCTACATCTTAGACTTTCTCCTAGCGTTTTGTTACTTTGTCCACTAGTTTCTAAGTTCAGCACATGTTTCCACTGAATGTGGAATTTATTGAATTCTCTTTCCGTATGTTGAGTTTTCCCTTATTTTTTGTGTCACTACGTATTTTTACTAAACTGCTAGAGAAGAAACTTGTCTCCACTTGCTACTTTAAAACCAATGAAATCCATTTCCGTTTTCCCACTTATTTTCTCATTTTTTACCAATCTAAGCCTTGTAGAACTTCTACAGGGCAGCTACAACTAGATACTCTTGATCCTTAGAACTATTCGGTTGATCTATTCGCGCTTTTATATCCGAATTCGTCTTATGAGTTATTGAGTTCGATACTCACAATCTTTATATTGTACTTTGTGAATCAATAAAGCATTTTAAACAAATACACGAAACTCTTTTCCCTAATAAATTTAGGCGAAGCACTTGAATAAAAGTGCACTGAATAACAGCATGTATGAATTTGTCGTGCGTTTCGTTGGGGGAAAAATAGCAAAATACGTACGTGTGCCCTCTACTTCCGCCCATACAAATTGTATGTATGTACCATATGCATGCATGATATATATATATACCTATATATAAATCTATACTTATATATATCTATATATGCTTCCTTTCTTGTAATTCGGTGCCCGATCTTTCGCTTACTGACTGTAAAGGTAACCATTCATCACTCACACATATCACCTTCTTATCGTTAAAAGTACCAGTATTAATTATTAATATTAATTAATCAAAACGTACATGTTCCGAAACTGTCAGTCCTTTGACTTTATAATTACAGACATACATGGCACCGACTATTTCGAATAGATTTTCTCAATCTTAACATACCGCCCGCTTTGTGATGCTGCGGCAACACAACAGAGATAGCTAATATTTAATAATCCAAAAAATATCTTATACATACAATAAAGTAAAGTCGGTTTGATTTGTTTTAACATATGCCGCCCGCTATGACATTAAGGCTTATTTGATATTATCGGACAACTCGGCAGCACCCACTGACGAAAGAGGCAAGAGATAAATCTTAGATATATAGTTCGCTCGTATTCAGAAGAAGCAGTTCTGAAGCCGATGATTCCGATGCTCCGATGATTCCGATGCTCCGATGATTCCGATTCTGATTCTGATGCTCTCCCTCCATCTAAATGGATCGGGTCTAATACGACCGATTTTAATGTTATGGTAAGGACTTCTCCACCTATATCGCTGTTGTAAAGAGAGTAGGTACTCCACATTTAATCTTCAGCAGAACATTTCGGACATGCGTTGTACGATTGGCCAACGAGTTAATCTGTTCTCAAGGACTAATTCCACTGAGGGTTCAGGAGGATTCGTAAGAGGAGCTCATATTAAAAAATATCCCGGTGTGAGATAGGAGAAATCGTCAGGGTCGTCCGCGTGTGGCCAATAGGTCGAGAATTAAGACACGCTTCAATCGGAATGAGAGTAGTCGTGAACTCCTCGAACGTTAAGGTATGAGCTTCTACACATCTACGTAAGTGATGTTTTAAGCTTTTGACACCCGCCTTCCATAAACCTCCAAAGTAGGGAGCAGCTGGGGGGATAAAATGCCAAGAAGTGCCTTCGACTGATAAAGTATTGAGCATATCGTGATCTCGACGTAATCGTGTTAAATTATGCCTCAACTCTCCATCAGTACCTTGGAAAGTCATCCCATTATCAATGTAGAGATGGGCTGGCATACCGCGACGAGATATAAAGCGCTGATAAGCAGCTAAGAAACCTTGGGACGTATAGTCCGAAACTAATTCCAGATGAATCGCTCTGATAACACAGCAAACAAAAAGTGCAACATATCCTTTGTAACTCTTATTTCCTCTACCAGGAGCGAAACGAATTTGGAAGGGACCTGCATAATCTACTCTCGTATGAGTAGACGGCCTACAATTCGTAGTTCTAAAGTTGGGTAAACTACCCATTAATATTTCGACAATAGCAGTTCGCGAGCGAGCACAAATCACATATTGTCGAATTATACGTTTTACAACATTTCGACCTCCAATGACCCAAAATCCTTGACGTAGAGTGTATAAAGTCAATTGATTACCACCATGCATAGACCTTAAATGAGCGTGTTCGGCAATCAGTTCAGATATTCGATGTTTAGGTAGAATTTTGGGATACCTTTAGTCGTAACTAATTGGAGCTTGTTGTAAACAATCACCAAGCGTAGAACTCCCGAAGCATCCAAGAACGAATTTAATGTATGGCGATTTAGCATGAAGAGTTTCTCGATTATTATGGAGTATCCAAAACAATGATGCTAGTTTTATTTCGGAAGTCTCAAGTGAGAGAGATAGAGGTATTTCCTCAGAGACTGATAGTTTTCCCCATTTTTTACGAAAAACCTTAATAAAGCGGAAACAAAATGCAGTGACTCTTATTAATTTCGGCCAAGAAGATAAATCATTGACCATATCTAGTAAAAGAACGTTTTCGTTTATTATATTGTGCACGAATTGAGCTTTAAGTGCTCTGATTTTTTCCAAATCGATACCTTCTGGAAGTGAAGGTTTAGTCAGGCGAACTCACTGAATTACGAGATAACGAAAGTGGTCCTTGCCACCACAACGGGTGAGTCAATACCTGTTCTGGTGAAAGACTCCTCGATGAACAATCAGCTGTATTATTATTATTATTATCGACAGTAGCTCTTGGAACTAACTCATTAATTTGAGCCACGCGATTGCAAATAAAGGTTTTCCAATTTGAAGGATGTTTGCTTAGCCAAGCCAGAACTATGGTTGAATCTGTGATAATATCATGGAATATTTTAGAATTTTATGACGTTTACGAGGTAGTGTAAAGTCTTCGCGAGTAGCTGAGCACCACAAAGTTCCAATCTGGGTATAGTGACTGGCAAAATTGGTGCTACTTTTGTCTTAGCAAACAATAAGACCACCTATATCTACCCATTTTCTTGATGCACTACGGCAGAATAAGCTCTCTTCGAAGCATCAGAAAACGCATGCAACTCGTATCCCAAACAAGACTGTAGAAGTCCTTTCCATCTTGAAATGTGAACCTTTTCCAGCTTACGAATCCAAAATTCTTGTATCATTCGCTTAGCCACAATTATAATGTGTGAAAGCCATCCTAAGGGATCATATAATTTGGCTGTCACAGATAGTAGCTTTCGTTTTGAAGGTTTTTCAATTTCTGGCGTCTCTACTCGAATTTTAAAAATATCAAAGGCAGGATCCTAATGTAATTCTAGAACCTTCAGCTGTATATCCTCCCCAGCGAAAAAGCCAAAAGCTCTCTCGTGAGTGCCTTGCGGGCAATCGGACAATAATAATTCATTATTGGAGGCCCATTTTCTGAGTTGAAAACCTCCAAGTTCCATCAGTTAAGAAACCTATTTTCGTAACTCACTAGCTTCCTCAACAGTGCTTGCGCCTTTGCTTTCGGAAAAGCAGATCCCTCGTCACTAGCCAATTGCTTAACAACTCGATTAGCTAGGTACGGGGCACAAGCAGTTCCATATGTGACCGTGGTCAATCACCAGGCTTCCAGTTTACCCTCTGGAGAATTCCATAAGATGCGCTGGTAATCACAATCGCGTGGATCAACTTTAATCTGCCGAATTATCTTCTCAATGTCGGCTACAAAAACAAATTGTGGCATACGCCAACGCAATATGATTACAATTAGGTCTGTGTGTAATTTAGGACCCACATGTAAATGCGAGTTTAGAGAGGAGTAGTTGGAAGTGAGACTTGATGCGTTGAAGACTCGGCGTAAACGAGTAGTCGAACTAGTTCTCGAATGATAGGATGATGAGGCGCAGATAAACAGTCTGATAAGATTCGGATTCAGTAAAACTTGTAATCAATTCCGTATGGTTTAATTGTTTATATTCCGACATAAAAGCGGAATATTCCTTCAGAATTTCGGGCTTATTTTTCAAACGAATTAGACTTTTTTTCTAAAATAATTCTGGCTTTTCCCAAGGAATGACAGATTTCGATGAGAGGGCCGTTTCTTTATGGTAGGTTTATCATATATTGACCGGAGGGCAATCGAGTAAAATTAGCAACGAAAAGATCCTCACAGCGGATTTCATCTTCAGTTAGAGAAGATGAGGAGGGAGTTTCTTCCATCTCCTAGAAACGAGATAAATCATCGTGCAGTTCTGGAACTGTACAATGACAAGCTGAAATAGAACGGCCTTTTTCCAACTGTTCAACAGGTCCAGATAATATCCACCTCAAAATAGTATTTTAGGCTGTTAAAGAACCAAGAGTTCCCTGTTTTAATCGAGGTAGACAGGACTCAAATTTATTCGCTCCCAAAATGACGTCTATTATATTAGAACTTAAGAAATAAGGATCTGCCAGTCTTAAATTTGTCAGTTCCTTATAATTCGCATGATCTGGTAGTTTGGGGGGAGTATATGAAGTCAAATTGTACAAAACGAGGGCTTGTAAAGAGATAGGAATTATTTTTGACTCCTTTGGACGCAGCCATGCTTGAGCTAGCCTGTAAGTGGTACCAATGAATTCTCCATCTACACCAAATATTTAGGTATTTTTTGATAAGTAGGATGCGTAATATCTTTAAAACTCTTTCAGATAGAAAGCTACATTCTGATCCTTGATCCATTAATGCTCGAAAACTTTCGCATTTACCATTATTATCCGATTGAAGTTCAATAACTGCTGTGGCAAGTAAGGTGGATCGTGAAATACTGTTGTAATTATTTAACAGACAGTTAGAATTATTAATCTGACGGACATGATGCACTTCCTTTCTCACCGTGTACTTGTCAAAATTTTGTACAGTAGAGGGAATTTCAGAATTTGTATCTAAACTAGGAGTTATAGAGTTACTCTCCGGCGTGGGAGCAACCGAGTCATCCGTCCAATTCTTATTATCCAGGTGAAGAAGAGTATTGTGCCTTCGTTGGCATTTTGCACAAGAATATTTACTTAGGCATTGTTGCGGCTTATGACCTAGAGATAAACAATTGATACATGCGTGTTTTTGAAATACGAATTCTTTTCTCTTATTAGTAGGTAATTCTTTAAACTCTTTACATCTAAAAAGGGTGATTTTCTCTACAAAATAAACATTTCGAAATAGAGGTGATGCATTGTGACTTTTGACTCCAAATTGTATTGACGTTTTATTCTTTTCTATTGTACTCGAGTAAGCTTTCGAAGCTTTGATGGCTTCTAAAACTCGAATTCGTTTTTCTAAGAACGTATCCAACTCTTTACAAGTTGTATACTCAATTTGAGCACCAATTTGCATCTCTCATTCCTTCAAGGATGGAATATCTAATTTCTTAGTTAGTATAAATACTAATACGTCACTCCACGAATCAGTTGCACGCTTTAAGTAAGTTGTTATTATAATAAGTGGAATATTGTCCCAAAATTACAAAGTAGGTAAATAAATATTTGATTAAATATGATTTATTTCTATCGCGCGCGAACCTGGCGACGTGGGCAAAGAATGGACCTGCTCATCTGCCTACTTTTTAATTTTAGGACAAAATATTTCACATACTATAATAACAAATTACAGAAAATTATATTCAGATTGAAATATTTTTAATTGTTTAAGGAATTTTTTCATAACAATTACTCAACAAATGAATTTTTGACGGCTCAAGTGTGCACTTTGAAGTGGACCGTATTGCACATTTCGTTCTAAAATTTTAAACCCTTATTCCAAAAATGGGCGATTTGCCAAGCATTATGTAAATTTGACATGGAATGATCCCTATTGATTTTAGTTTATGAGCACGATAAATTTGGAACGAATGGACTGGCCTCATTTAGTGTCCTAAAATGAAAGTCCAGTTTTTTGACCAGGCAATTTGAATCAATATTGTTTTTAAAATGACTTAAAAACGATTTTTTTCCTTTTTCAGATAGTTGAAAAAACAATATTTTTCATTTTTATAACAGAACTGAGACGAGGTTTAAATTTCGTTTAAATCAATTATCGAGCACGAAGTTCGATTGTCCTGATCAGAATGTATTTCTTAAAGTCGATGGAACCTTGTAAATTAATTTCTCATAACACATTTATCGAAAATTTGATTTTCAATGCCTACGGAGCAGGTTGAAAGTCGTGATTTCAAACTGTAAACTTATTTGCTCCGTGTAATCATCATCCGCTATCTAAATAAGATAAACATTTGTAATTGTTTCAGCCGGTTTCGCAGGTTTTTTTTTAAAAGCATTATGCAGGTTTCTTCTAGAAAAAATATTACAGGTATGCCTGAAAGAAATTTTTCGTGTTGTCACGAATTTCCCTAGTCTCCCCTATATAGCAGCGACAAATCTTATTAAGCAAATGCAAGCGCGCAATCACCCCGAAGTGCAAGTCCGGAGCGCGTACTGCAAATAAGAATGTGCCCGCGAGGAACGCAGATTTTGCCTTGTGTATTTGTACAGTCTCTCAAAACAGATTGAAAATTAGACATCCACTAAAGAATTTCTCCTTTGGCAATAATACATTATAAAATTTTGAAAAGCTTACTGATTCCCAGAAATGAATCTATGAGCTATTTCTTTTTTTTTTTGGCAAGCATAGTTTTTACATATTTTTTCTTTATATTTAACGGAATTCGTAAAGGTTTTGTAATTAATTCCTTGTCTGAAATTATTAGTTTAAATAAATTAAATTATTAATTATTCTGTGACTAAAAAACGACGTTTTTTTAGAAATACAAGCTTTTTTTACAGTGTGAAGGTAACAGCCCTAATAGCACTGAACGTTCCTGGAACTTTAGGAACGTTCAGTGCTAGGGAGATACATATTTTCTGTATAAATAACCAATATTTTAACACTGAATTAGATCCAGTTCATAATTCATCCAGTGAACCGTTTAGTTGATGATAGAGATAGCAAATTTGGAAAATTTATCTGAAACTAAACTTCAATTATGATTTTTTTTCAGGCGATGTTTTTGAGAAACTGGAAGATGAGGACGAGCAAGGCTGGTGTAAAGGAAGAAAGGACGGCCGAGTAGGTCTCTATCCCGCGAATTACGTGGACTTAGTCTCTCAGTAGATTTTCGAAGCCAAATTGAAGAACCACTTAATATTAATCGTAACTAAGAATTCCCCTTCATCTCTCCAGAATTTAGCGCATCTTCTAAAATTCATCGGCGAGAGAAAAAACTGTAAAGAAAGAGAAAACATGTAAAACGTAACTCTTCACTCTAAATCACATTGGCGCACATAATCTCTTCGAAACATTTTATTCGAAAGTGAAATTTTTTCTTCAATTAAATTATAAGAAAATCTTATTACAAAGTACTCTAAAAAAGAAACTGAAATTATTCTTTCAACCTGCAGAAATTCTCTCTGCCGGCATAGGAAGGAAAAAATTTTGCCATGAAGTTGATTGTCTAAGCAGAGGCGGTGAACTAGAAAAAAAATGTATTGTTAGTTTTAGAAGAGTAATGATAGCGAAATGCGCACGCGAATTATAGGTAATGATGTACAGTCATGTTTGGCATCCGAATCATTGTTTTATTATTTTATTATATCATATTATAATATTATAATACCCACAGAAATGAAGATATATTGGTAATTCTTCAGAACAGTTCACTTTTGCCAAGAATAACTTTTCTAAACTCAAATTGCACTTATTGAGACTAATTTAAAATTCTATTGTCGAGTAAGATTTCCTAATAAAAATTTGGCCAGTTCTTTAATTCCTACTTACGTAGATATTATACATGAAGATATTTAGTTACTTTAATTCAAAAATTCAATAAAATCGTAATGTTATTTAAATGTGAACTGCTGCCTCTAAAAAATAAAATATTATTCAAACATTGTATTAGAGGTTTTAACTATGAATACATATACGAAGTGTCTATTTGTCCTATTTTTCCGGCGATTGGTACCGAGGAGATGGAAAAAATTTTCCGTTCCCATTAAGCCAATCAAATTTTAAGATTTCTTTCTGAAAAGCTAGTCGACTAGTTACAACTTTACATCTTAAACCTCTAATTTGAGACTGAATAAACTTCTATTTTCTATGAATAATCACCGATACGTATGTGATACCGATAAAATACCCTCGAGTCGTCAAACATAAATTTTCCTAGGCAACGCGCGAATTTTGGAAACGTTTTATGAAAAGTCAGAAACAACTTGAAACTTCCAGCTTTACCTGAATATGCCCGAGATACAATTAGACATAATTATTGGACAATCAAATCTTTAAAGCTATATTTACTGCAAGAAATGAATGTTTCTGCCATAAATAAATAAAAAATATTCGATTGTGTTAATATTTATATTCGTAATAAATATTGACTGCTGTATACTTTTTTTCTACTTCGCATAGTCGATTTCGTACTACCAAAAAAATGTATTATTACAGTAAATATAAATTTAAATATTTGGCGAGCCCAAGTTTTACTGACGTCTGACGAATGGGTAAGAAATGTGTGAAAACGCAGGTTCTTGGCGACTCATAGAAGGGTTGTAAATTTGACCAAAAAATCGAAAATCAATTAAATACGACATTTTCAAAAAAAATTATTCGTAGCAGTTAATATTTTGAGAATGTTTCTTATACCGTTGTTTATGCCTATGGAATAAAGCATCACTTTTCGAGTGTTGACTCGTGAGCGACAGAAAAGCCAACTTTTACTTCTTAGGGAGGGGAAGCTTGAGGATAAATAAATAATAGAACGTGACATAATTCGAAAAGTAGCACTTTAGGCCTGGTCCTCAAACAAGAAAAACTTCTGGAATAATTTCTGTGTTAAAAAAATATCGTATGTCACTGAGAAGAGATTTCGACTCGGGTGATATTTTCAATCTTTAACGTTTTTAATTATATATTTCAGAGAAGGTCAACGTTAGTTCTGAGCGTTTTCCCTAAATACTCTTTCTTCCTTTTCTCTGCAGGTTCTAAGTTTAGTTCTCCTCTTCTCCTTCTTATCTTCCGCATGATCCTATCGAAAACTGGAGGGGGGGGGGTGACGAGTTGACAGATTTTTGCATTTTGCTCAGTGTTGGCCTTCCCTAGAATATTTTTTTCACGAAATTTATCACTTCCATTATACAACTGTTTTGAAGAAGAGTTTTCGGTTTCCTTTGACGAGGTATGTCATCCTTTAATGTTTCAGCCATCGGTTGAGGATCATCCAGTATATATATAATATATATATAGGAACTTATTTGCAAGTCATATGGGAGTGCGCGCGAGTGAGATAGCGAAATTAATACTACTGCGTATAAATGTGTTTTCGTCACTCATGAATGTGACGAGTTTAAAATTTGGATATATTAATCACACTGTATATCGTTAAGCAGCTCATCCTGCGCATAAGTCCTAATTAAGTTTAATTTATTTTCGCTGCTCTCGACGCAACCATAGTATCAAATTCCAGCGTTAACTTAAACTGTGTCATTGTACATAGTAGTGTTAAAATGAATAGATATGTTATTTACTTTTTTTTATGAGTAAAAGAACCGAAAAAAGGGAACTTTTTTCGAAGCTGATTTTTCAGAGATTTCACTCTAAAAATTTGATTCTTGTCTGGTTCATGTATTTTACAGATCTCAGATGGGTGTGGTTTCTCTGAAGAAACTCAGGCGAGTACTTTTTTATTGCAAGTTTCGTGTTTTCTTTCGCGACATGCGATTTTTGAAATTTTATATACTGTTAAACGCCGTTACGCGTACTTCCCAATGTACATATACGTATATAATTTCATTTTCGTTTAGGTGAGTCGCTGAGACATTGCCGTTTCAGGAAAAGAAATAAGGAATAGGCTTCTCCGCATGTTAAAGCAATCCTATCCGGGAGAGAATGTTTGTGACTTAAAAAGTGTGTGTGTGTATATGTAAAGTTGAACTACATAAAACTTTTTTTTTCTTATAAAGTAGATAAATTGTTATCCTCTTTGTATAACTTTTTCAGTCATTCTCTCTCAGCGAAAATTGGTTGCACTTTTCATTGGAAGGTAAAGTGGGTATATATTATTACTTTAAGCATTTAATTTAATTTGCAGTAAAGATTCACCTCACTTCGCTTATTTAATATTTTCGTAATTAAGAGGAACACTGCATTAATTTATTTTGACAGAATTAATTTTTCTTAAGGGTGTTGGACTCAAATTTAATCTCCCCATTTTACTCAACCAATATTAAAATTAATTATTTTTCGCTCTATAGCGAACTCCTTTTTAATATAGAATGTGGCTATAGTGAAAAAATGTTCAGTTTTAATGATTTTTGCGTAAATTGAATTCATAATCTAATTTTAAAATTCAATCGTTTCCTTTCATGTAAAACGCAAATTTTTTTGCTGTAGGCATACATATATTTAAAAAATAACGACCTCCACAGAGGGAAAAAATATTTAATTATAGCATTTATCAATAATACGTAAAAAATCGGATTTTTTGGTTAAGACTTGGTTCCAATGCCCTTAATTCAAGATTAAACATTTGTAATCTTCATTGTAATTGGTTTGAAATTTCCGAATGTTCAAAGAGGTTCTATCGTTCGTTAGTCAGTTATAAAAATCTCGGTATACTGTAAAGTCTATTATAATTATTATCTAGAGATGGGACGCATTTGTTATATTTTTTGTCTCTAATTTTATATTAGTTGTCAGCGACGAAATCATATGTGGACCAATGTTTTTTCTTCAAACATAAAGAGTCAGTTATTTTTTCGTAATATAAGGTATTCGAGGTACTCCCTTAAAAAGAATCGAGGTAGATATTTTTCATATTGAGAGTTAATCATTATTTGCGTACGAATCGCGACAATTTATGTAAATAGACTTACCTAGATCATTTTTTGCGACTCAGTAAAGGACTGATTTATATCGACTTTGTTAGTTCTACAAATTCTTTTATCTAAGCGGAAACACAGGTAATCAGAGGGAAAGCGAAATTCCATAAAGTTGTTATGTAAACTCTAGTTTGTGTATAAAATTTATTATGTATATCTAATAAATTACTTATAAAGAAAATAACTATGTATAACATTATCTAAAATATAAACTATATGTTTATGATAAGAAAAAAATTAACTTTTTATTCAGCAGGTTCACCAAACGAATCTCCAGTAAAGACAAATTATGATGAATAGTACTTAGGTAATTTAATTTTCTCTAAAATTAAATAATTTATGTGAAATGAAATATGCGGGTTATGAATTCATGTTGCTTAAATTTAAGAAATAAGTATAGGTGGAGATTTTTTTAATAATGACGTTTTGTATAACTCTATTTTTGGCTTACTGGATTGTTGAATTATATATTATTTTAGAATAGGACAGTAAGGGGGCATTGCTCTTAAAAAGGCAAGGATCATGTTATTGATTTTGCTTTTTTGGGTTATCTTGTTGTTTCAAGAATACTAAGAATGGAGTTTTAATTAATATTGACGAATCACTAAGTTTTGAATAATTCTAATCGTAAGTAATATTACGAACCTAATTGGAATATTATTGAATTTTCATATTATACATATATTATACATATAATATTTTCAATATTATACAATATTTCATGGCATTTTAAGGAATTTCAAAGAATTTTCGACATTTGAAAAAATTGTATTACAATTTCGCGAGATTTTGTAGGATTTTAAGTATTTTTTAGGCTTTTAAGAAATTTTCAGGAATATGAACTTAGAACTGCATTTAAATTGAATTTGAATTGTGCAACATTTGTTCAAATCTTTGGAAAATTTCTTGACGCAAGCTTAGAAATCGACTTCAAGGGCAGCGAGGGCCTCCTTTTTTTAAGTTTCCATTTACGGAAATATAGTTAAAATGTTGTGAAAAATTATGTTATAACCTTTAATTTTAATATTTTTAACTAAATGTTTTATTTATAAAGATTATTTGAATTTGACTATGATCTCTCATAGACTATATTCGTGTAGCACTTGTCTTTAGTTCGAACCTGAGGAAAGTAAGTAAAGACACAAACATTCAACAATAATTATTTAAAGTGTATTGTCAACCAAAGAGATGTCAGATCTCGTAAGCATTTGTTCACGGAAAAAATTCGATATCATGCCAAGTTTTTTTTTCACTTAAGACTCGGTATAATGTGTGATGTTGCAGATTTCTGCAACACACAAATTTCTAATTTCATATAAAAAAATAAATAAATATAAAGCTCTTGTGCTCTCACAGAGAGTCAAAGTTGAGCACTCCTCTCGGTTTAATTTAATTTTTGTTGATTTCAAGGCGCACCTGGGCACGGGGTAAGTTCATTTTAGAACTGTCTCTTCGAGGGACCAGGGGGGTCTTGGGGTATAAGAATCGAAGCAATTCGTAATAGTCATTATGGCTAAGACGAGAGCTGAGATCTTTCAAGTAAACTTGCACCATAGCAAAGGCGCCTCGGCCGTTCTGACGAGGTGCATGTCTAAGGTGCAAACAAACCCAGCCTTTGGGTTAATACAGGAACAGGGCAGGTGTGATAGCTAGGGGCATAGATGTTGCCTTCTTGCAAGAATACTCAACCAGGGACCTAGCCGTGGTCGAGGTAGAGAGGAACCGCATCGTGGGGCAGGATGGCAGGAA